>JARUPZ010000006.1:10362037-10658286 GCA_031213475.1 Nereocystis luetkeana
TAGGCCGGTGTGTAACACGTACATACATGGTAGTACTCATCCCCCTGACGTAAATATACAAAGGCCGAGACGAGGCAGGAATATTGGTTGGTTTCGACATGAATGAGAGTAATTTAAAGAGAAAAAACGTGTAAATATACTTGGTATGTAAGTAAATAACTGGTACGTCTATACTTTCAGGCATACATGGGATGAATTTGAAACGTGCCAAAATATTAAAGTAACGCCCAGGGCTGAAATTCTTCGGTTGTGATTAATTTGAAACTCTAGAGTGAGATCAAGATTGCATAAATTATTTATTCTAGATAATCGATATCGGTTTTATATGATCGATTCTCCACTATGTAGCATCAAAATAGAAAGACCGAACATTGTGACTTTTCTCTATGATGGCACCATTGTTTCCAAGCCGCCCAAATCATCGTGGTCGTGTCGTGTCCTGATGGTTTTTATAAAACCGACCGCCCTCAATGTCAGACACGATCACCACAAATAAGATTGCATTATTCTAGCCCCAAGACTTGAGAATTTTATGCCGATACATCTGATTCTAACAAAGAAACCCAGAGGTGTGAACAATGTAGCGCCCACGTCGCAGTAACAGCAGCATCAGCAGGGATAATTCACGGCGGGATGGTACGAGGAAAGGGAGATAATACGCCGTAACGTCGATTACCAAGGCGAAGGAGGGTTAGTCAGCAACGAACGGCATGGCAGCAGACACAAGGGGGACTCCCCCGCAGCGAGCACATGCCCGTCGCTGCTCAGCATGCACCGGCGAGATGAGGTACATTTGGTGGTATGCTAGAGAGGGCCGAGGCCGAGGCCGGAAGAGTGACATTGCCATCATTGTACCTGGTAGGTATGGAACAGTTTACTGGTGGCGTTGATGTAAGGTACTGGACCCACCTACTCCCCGACTTGAGCGAGGACGCTCGTTTCTTCTCCAACGAAACGTAGGGCTGCCGTGTGGGTAAGGCGTGGCTTCAGCCTGAGGCCGCTAGCGGTACGGTAGCGCTCGATGGAGCACGTGCCCCGGAGGGATATGACGCAACGAATACATGATCAAAACTATTAATGACAACCACAACGACGCTGCTGTGCGAGCACGAAGAAGTACACTCGTGGTAGACTATGCTTTGAACAGGAAGGGCCGCTATACGGGACAAAACAAAGGACCCCAAATAAATCCTGGAGCCATCGCCAACAGGTAGGTATAGGAGTCGAGACAAATAACCAAGAAAAAGCGTCCACCACCCACAGGCACAAAAGCACTCTCTTACGTACGTAACGGCCCACGGGATCCACCCACCTACCCACTTTCGCACTAACCCATGTACACACCCACCATGTACTACACGGGTACAGCAGTGGATATGCACCCTTCGTTTGTACGCAGCAGCACTAGTGTCAATTGATGGAAGCACCATGGGTCCAATGATCATAACCCCAAATCACAGCCGCCCCCTATATACGAAACCTAGTCGTTAGCGCACTACAACCCACCCACCAAATATATGCGTACAGTGGTGGTACAGCAGTACACGTACGTACAGGATTGTATGCGCTGCATCCAGTTATTTTACTCGGAAATCAGTTTATAATTTTCTTCAACCATGCCCGGTACAAAGGAAAACGTCCCCGCGGGAGGTCGCCCCCCCCACGCCCCGACGCTTGCGTTCGCCTAGGTCGCCGGCAGCGCCCGTGCGTTTCGCGAGGATACCGAGCTCTGGTTTGTGGGGCGGTCGTGACGCGGTCTTGGTGCCAAAGGGGGTCGCGAAGCGTGCGATAGAGGGGCTTCGTCGTGGAGGATACCGAAACCAGCCTGGTCGTGGGGGAGGACCTTTAACAGTCTGGGAGAAGGGATCTTTAGGTTGGCAGGCTGCTCGGATCTGTAGGTTCCTGTTAGGATCAAGGTACGGGCGAAGATCCAACCCAACCCCTGACTCTAACCCTAACCCTAACCCTAACCCTAACCCTGACCCCAAACCGCAGCCGAAACGGGCCAAAACTCGCCATAAACGCGGCTACGCCGAGTTTGCATCGAATAAGGAAATTTCTCAGATAGATAGATGCGGACGACGATTCCGAAGAGCAGACCACGCTACACATTTTTCAAGTAAAAAGCATCCCTAAAGATCCCTTCTCCCAGACTGCTAAACCTACTCTCGTGGGGAGGGTTTTGAACACCACCACCACCACGATCATCGAGCAATCCGTAATATCGATATACCGGAGATCAATGCGGTCAGACGTAGATACAAGTATGTTACTGATCAAGTAGTTGGGGGTCTGAATATCTGAATATCGTGGCCCGGTCGAACATGGGAACCAATATTCGCTGGTTACACCAACATGGATTTGGACCATGCCAGCCTTCGTAACCACAAGGGACCCCACTCCCCGACGGTGAACTTTCTATTCAAAATTCAAGTGCTTTGTTTTTCTCCGCAGCGCATTTTAGCTCCACCGCCTCCCGGCCTATCTTGTCCCCGCAGGGCTCGACCGGTGGTCATTCGGCCTAACTAAGCGTGTATCCTCCGGGTTTCGCCCTCCCCTGGAGCCCGAGGCAGGCGCGATGCTTTCACAAAGCAAAAAAAAAACAAAATTAGTCAGCTTCAAGGAGTACTCGTTCCCACGCGGCCGAGACACGCAGGCAACGTGGAAACCAGGTCCTTGCAAGAGTGCCTTCTCCAAAAACAGACTTTTGAATTCAAGAAAACATTTTTTGAACTGAAACATTTTTTTTGTCGTACATACCAGGTATGAAATACACAGCAGCAGTTCATTTTACAAGTAAGTATGTCGCGTGAATTTTCCGTTGCCGCACACGGGCACGAATAGAACGGGGAGGCACGGGGTATGTATGCGTCTGAGTGCGGAGAGGGGCCCACTCACTAACTAGTCTCTTCGTGCCATCGCGCCCGCTGACGGGGCGGTATTGGAACGCCGCTGCCCCTTGTTCGTCCTGCAGCGTTTGGCCAGATGGAAGGGTGGATCACGAAGATTTGCATGCACCGAGGCGAACGATTATAACGCACACAACAAATAAATGCAACAGTAGCAACACATCGTGGGTCACGCAGGGTGGCCGCCGGAACGTGGTAGCGCACGGCGTTAGGGTTGAGGCCTTGCTCCGTGCGACCGCATGTTTGCGTGTGCTGGTGTGTTCGGGCTATGTTTTCGATTCCAGATTTTCTCGGATTTCCAGAAACGTATGTATGACATATGTGGGAACGCGATCTCAAACGACGAGGCAATTAATTGCTTTAGCTCAATACTGCACGGTGAACCGTTAACCCACACTTTTTCTAGACTTCGCCAAAATACCCATTTTACCAGTTCCATTGCAAACAAAACAACCACGTGCCGCGCTCCGTGCACCCACATACCAACACACAACAGGATGCCTACAACACGAGTCTTGCCTTTATGACAGCACCGGTGCTTCTGTGTCTGTTGTATGCAGATACTACTGTTGTTGTGTGCAGTGCCCAGCAATATATCAACTCACGACCACATTATTTTTGGCCAAAAAGCGAACGCAGTTGGGATACGTATGAGATATTATTTGCACCATGAGCTACAGCGATACACATTTGCAGCACTGCCCAACAGCAGCCTTCAAGCAACACTCTTAATATTGTGACGGTCACGGTGGTTACGTGTGTGTGGTTTGCAGTTGGGTGTGTAGTGTTCAGCAAAATATCCAACTACGACCACATTTTGAGGCAGAATCAAACACCATACAAGAAATCATACGTGAGCAAGCTACTACTGCATATATATCAGTCAGCGTTCAGTGTAATACATGACCGTATCGCGTGTTCGACGTTTTTAGCGCGTCAGAGGGTCCTGCGTTCGGTCTGGTTTACTCCGTCGACAGGTGGTGATGGATTGATGGATTGCCCGTGACCGGTTGTTTTGCTCCTTTGCTCATGAGGCGGTGTTGCTACGCTCGAAGGTACGGTTCGCATAGCAGGAAGCATACGAGGGCCCAGCAGACCACGGCTGAAAAATGTCCAGTAATCCGTTCCCATGCGCGACAATGAATGGCTGCGCACGGTCTCGACGGTGGCCTTCCTGCTGCCTGTCGCAGATTAAATAGGTCCCATGACCTGTGGTTTTTTCGTGCTGATGCGACGAGCGATGAAGGAACTGCCTGCTTTGGTCGAATAAAGCTCTCCAGGTGGTGCTGGTGTTGAGATGTTGCTTCGATGCGATGCTTTCGGAGATCGCCGGGGTCGGGCGCAGGTTTAGGCTTCGCATCAATTTCAAAAGGAGTATGAATGTTTTGGCACGGTCAAAGTCAGAAACAAGAATTAGCTGGTAACCCTAATATTGACCTGCGGCATACCAGCTTGCGCCACTGAGAGGGGATCACCCGACCCCCCGAAGGTGACCCTTGTACTCATAATTGTGTTGGCGAACAACTTGTTTTTCGAACAAACCTCTTCGCACGAGCACTATTTGGTAAAAACCGCTACGGAGTTGGCACGGTAAGTTCGGACGGAAACGTTGGTCGAGGTTCGGGCGCAATCCGTGCTGTGAGCCGGGAACTTGTTGCCTGATTGTTTCCCCAGGCGCTCATGACCGCAGAGCCCGGACATGCACCAGGTTGACAACAACAGACAGCGAGCACAGAGCACACCGGTACAACGCTGTCACCCATACACAGCCCGTTTGCGACACATTCATATTCGCTTTACAGCAGTGGCTAGTAGTAGTCTGTAGCGGAGCCGGCGGTCCGTGAACCACCACCTCCCTTTCTTTTCTGCTGGTCTTTGGGTCACAGACCCACGCACACTCAGGACGGAAATGTACGGACCCCTTGGATTCATGATGAATACCCCACTGTTGTTGTACTTTCCGACGCTGTGTGCGTCTCACCCGGGGCACACGCCAGAAATCTAGAAACCAGACAACATGAAAAAAACGCAAACAACGTTACAACTCCGCAACACACAGAACACCACAATGACCCTCAACCATTTTCCTCGAAATATGTGGTATTATAGGCTACCTACGCTCGGAGGTGGGTGGTGATCTAAGTGACACAATGGTTTGTCATCACCGCCCCATATCGACATGCTCGCATGGTATTCTAATGTGCTGGTTTGCTGCCTAAAAGCAGAAGTAGCAGTGGGCCACATACCACGCGCGTCCCGCAGGTCTGGGGTGTATGATCGTGGATAGCTGATGTTTCCGGAGGCGCGGTTCGTCAACTGTCATCACCACCTTTCTCCCTCATGCCGTCTTGCTGCCCTGTGTGGACGGTGTGCCGTGCGCGACATGAACAATGATACGACGAATCTGGATATGTTATAGTCTGGAGGATGATGGTCGCGATGCCTGGCTCCGGACTACAAATTGAGAGCTCGACCCTCATAGAGGTCATGTCTACTTTGTTTCAATTATTTCCCAAACCTTTTCTTTGTATTGTGAAACTAACTCAGACACCACTAACAACCAACGACACATGAGCAATGCAGGGTGCTTGACACAGTACCACCGGCTTGCCATGACGCTATTCACGCCTGCCACCCGCCAACAGAGCAGGAAGCAACATTGCGCATGTGCGGTAGTTCGCCAACGTCGTATTGTTGAGGCTTCTAAATACAGATAGTAATATTAGGTGCTTTTTCATCGGACGCTGTGACTTGCAAAACTATGGGGGTGCCTGCTGTTGTTGTATGATACATCAACACGTACGTGCATGCTGCCACAGGCACAACAAGACAGTAAGAGTGTCTTTGTTGTGGGCGGCGGAATGTGATCGAAAGTTCCAGCCATTTACTGTGCATCTGTTTGTATGTCTGTGAATACTTTTCCCCATTACTGTATCTACTGTCGGGTTCCATTTGCCACGTTTGTGCGTGCGGTGTGCGGTGTTTGTCCCGTATCACGCGTGGAGTTCTCCTATTTGTTTTGTCGGCAGTCCCACATTTTCGCGGGCGAGGCCGTCTTCTCCGTGGACTTTATAAAGACATGCGTTGACATACAGGCAAACATGATACCAGGTACAATGTTTTGATGGAATCGTTACGAAAAACTATGAAAGCGAGTAAGTCAATGGTAGTGTTCGTTCCACAGGACGTATTCCGATGTATATTTCGTCCCCCAAAAAACAAGTGCATGTGTTACGGTTCGGTTGACCGTCTCAGGAGTTATGATGACATAGAGGCGTTTTCATATTGTAGCTCCGTTCCGGACGGAAGGTTTCATCCCCCTTCCGGCTCACTCAGTTCCCGCGACCATCACCACGGTCACGGAACAAGCAATCACTTACCATCTAGCCATCTCCAGTTGGAGCCTCTTCACAGAAGAACCACAAGCTCGCCCTACTCTCCTGGAGACCTAGGAGCGCACCTCTCGACTCGGTCGGACTCAAGCTCTGCTCTGTCACTGAGGTTGGTCATTGATGTCTCGTCTTTGTGTGCCCCTCTTGGGTTATGCGTCTCTGAGTGGTAACCTGGGGTCCCCAGCTGCCACTCCTACCAACTATTGCAGAACCCTACATGTGTTGCCTTGTGACAATGACGTAAGACCTCAGCCCAGGTAGCCAGCTTTCCGTTTCATGGTGTCCAATCCGAGAATCGAACTCGGGTTTCCACAGCCACAATGTGGTGTACTGACCACTATACTAATAATTGACCGTCTCAGGAGTTATGATGACATAGAGGCGTTTTCATATTGTAGCTCCGTTCCGGACGGAAGGTTTCATCCCCCTTCCGGCTCACTCAGTTCCCGCGACCATCACCACGGTCACGGAACAAGCAATCACTTACCATCTAGCCATCTCCAGTTGGAGCCTCTTCACAGAAGAACCACAAGCTCGCCCTACTCTCCTGGAGACCTAGGAGCGCACCTCTCGACTCGGTCGGACTCAAGCTCTGCTCTGTCACTGAGGTTGGTCATTGATGTCTCGTCTTTGTGTGCCCCTCTTGGGTTATGCGTCTCTGAGTGGTAACCTGGGGTCCCCAGCTGCCACTCCTACCAACTATTGCAGAACCCTACATGTGTTGCCTTGTGACAATGACGTAAGACCTCAGCCCAGGTAGCCAGCTTTCCGTTTCATGGTGTTCAGTCCCTGTACATGCTGCGCGCTTACTGCACGGGTTTGCATTTCCCGTGCCGGAACGAGCGGCGGCCTTCGCGCCTCCGACCTGTTCCTTTCGATTTTATTTTTTATCTTGAGTAACTTTTTTGGTAGCTGCGGGTGGCAGCGTTTTATTGTTTTTTTTGTGTGTTGCACCTCGCCTTTCCTTTGCCTCTACGGGGGGTACACGCGCTGATAGCGCCCTTCCTGCAAGCAACTCTGACCCACCGCTGACCACATGCAACCATGGACCACGTGGAAACTCAACCCCACTGGTACCTACTACGGGGTAGGCTGTATCACGGATACAGCAGCAGCAGTACTGCGCGTCCCGCGCGTACGATAACACCCATGACTCTGAACGGGTGCTCATTATTTAGGGGGTCTGTACTCAATTAATTATTTTATTTCGGTGGGGAATGCCTGAGTACCTGGTATAATTCATGATGCATGACACAACCAGGAAGCGACTTGCTCCCTGGCGCGTGTCCACATCGTTGATTCTCACTCTGGTACCCTGAGTTTGCGTGCTTGGCTCGACGTGTATTGAACAAATGGCGCAGGTGGGAGCCGGCAGCGCACTTGTCAGACCCCCATCACCTTTTCCACACAGCAGCCAAAATAAAGAATGAATGAAAAATAAGCGTAAGCCTGACGATGATGCGGGGTTTGAGAGCGCGAGTGTCCAAGTGCGCTCGCTGAGACTCTCAGGCTCGTGTTCCACAAGCCAGCTGCTGTCACGTACGTCGTTACTGCCGTCGCTTGCCGTCACGTGCTTGTGTGCTGCCCTTACCACGTGCGTGTATGTTGCCGCTGCCGTCGCCGCCTCGCCACGTTTCGTTGCTGCTGTTATCTGTGAAATAAAAATGCCTCACGGCTAACGCAACATACTAATTTAACGCACGTCCTTTTCCATCCCCCTTTCTTAGTTATTGTTCTGGCAAGTTAGAGGTCGATAAGCATCCCTGCAAACCTTGCAAGCCACGTTTTTCATTTTTATGTGTCTTGGTAATAACGTTATAACTGTGAGTCAGATCATTTTTAATAGACTACAGCAGTAGGCAAAATTACGTACGTACGAGTATACACTGTGGTATTGCATGTCGACCTCTCTATCTCTCTCTTCAGTAGGTTCACGGTACCGGCCTACCGCTGTTGTACGGCGATGTTACTGCTGTACTGCGTTTTGGCCACCACAACCGCGGCTGTACTGCGATTTTGCTTTTTCGTTTGCCGCCGTTGTTATTTTTTTTTACTCTGATCATTATTTTTTTTTTGTTCACTTTTGCTATTCATTTTAATTGTCTTAACAAAACCGTGTGCGCTGCTGTACTGCGATTTTGCTGCTGTACTGCGATTTTGCTGCTGTACTGCGACTTTGCTACCGCCCGACTGACTACTGCTGTGCCGTGATTTCGCGCCACTGCCTTGGTACGGTTATGCGTGGTTTTCTCGCTGATCCTATGCTAATTTCCTGTACTGCTGTACTGCGGCGTGTCTGTTAACGTTATGTTCTTTCGTCTTCTGCACGTTTTGCCGCTGTTGTTATTTTTTTTTACTCTGATCATTATTTATTTTTGTTCACTTTTGCTATTCATTTTAATGTCTTAACAAAACCGTGTGCGCTGCTGTACTGCGATTTTGCTGCTGTACTGCGATTTTGCTACCGCCCGACTGACTACTGCTGTGCCGTGATTTCGCGCCACTGCCTTACCTTAGTACGGTTATGCGTGGTTTTCTCGCTGATCCTATGCTAATTTCCTGTTCTGCTGTACTGCGGCGTGTCTGTGAACGGTATTTTCTTTCGTCTTCTGCACGTTTTGCCGCTGTTGTTATTTTTTTTTACTCTGATCATTATTTATTTTTGTTCACTTTTGCTATTCATTTTAATGTCTTAACAAAACCGTGTGCGCTGCTGTACTGCGATTTTGCTGCGGTACTGCGATTTTGCTACCGCCCGACTGACTACTGCTGTGCCGTGATTTCGCGCCACTGCCTTAGTACGGTTATGCGTGGTTTTCTCGCTGATCCTATGCTAATTTCCCGTACTGCTGTACTGCGGTGTGTCTGTTAATGGTATGTTCTTTCGTCTTCTGCACGTTTTGCCGCTGTTGTTAATTTTTTACTCAGATCATTATTTATTTTTGTTCACTTTTGCTGTTCATTTTAATGTCTTAACAACACCGTGTGCGCTGCTGTACTGCGATTTTGCTGCTGTACTGCGATTTTGCTACCGCCCGACTGACTACTGCTGTGCCTTGATTTCGCGCCACTGCCTTAGTACGGTTATGCGTGGTTTTCTCGCTGATCCTATGCTAATTTCCTGTACTGCTGTACTGCGGTGTGTC
The DNA here is from genome assembly GCA_031213475.1 of Nereocystis luetkeana. Lineage (NCBI taxonomy): Eukaryota > Phaeophyceae > Laminariales > Laminariaceae > Nereocystis > Nereocystis luetkeana. Next base: position 10,371,485 of record JARUPZ010000006.1, read on the forward strand.
TGTTAATGGTATGTTCTTTCGTCTTCTGCACGTTTTGCCGCTGTTGTTAATTTTTTACTCAGATCATTATTTATTTTTGTTCACTTTTGCTGTTCATTTTAATGTCTTAACAACACCGTGTGCGCTGCTGTACTGCGATTTTGCTGCTGTACTGCGATTTTGCTACCGCCCGACTGACTACTGCTGTGCCTTGATTTCGCGCCACTGCCTTAGTACGGTTATGCGTGGTTTTCTCGCTGATCCTATGCTAATTCCCTGTACTGCTGTACTGCGGTGTGTCTGTTAACGGTATGTTCTTTCGTCTTCTGCACGTTTTGCCGCTGTTGTTATTTTTTTACTCTGATCATTATTATTTTTGTTCACTTTTATTATTTTTTCACTTTTGATTTTTCGCCACTGTACTACTGTGCCGTGATTTCACGCCACGGTAGTACGGTTATGCGGAGATTTCTCGCTGATCCTATGCTAATTTCCTCACTCTTGTCGTAATAAATGGGTCTGCACTTGAACGACATCCAAGTCTATTGAGTCTGCGCCTGTCCTGGTTACATTACTGTACTACTGTGCCGTGATTTTACGCCACTGTCGTAATAACCGGATGGGTCTGCGGTCGAAGGACGACCACGTCTTTTGAGTCTGCGCCTTTCCCGGATGCATTACGGTACTGCTGTGCCGTTATGGTCTTGAACCGAGCCTCCACAAGGTCTGCCCCTATCCTACCTACTACCTAGCATGCGTTCTGTTTTATTGGAGATGGGTCTGTGCCTTGTGGGGACGTGGTTACGGTCTCTGATCCGAGCCTCCATAGGGTCTGTGCCTCCCCTACCTGTATTTGTCAAATATAGTATAGAAGAGATAGATATGTGCCTCGTGGGAGCGGTGTTGTCTCTTCACCCGTCGTGGAAGACAGAGACGAAGTTCCACGAGGTCTGTGCCTGTCCTACCTACACGGTCTGTTAGTATGCTGACTACAATTTTACTTCGTTTATTTTGTGGGCGTACAGCTGCTGAGCGTATCCAGTGCATGCACTTGCCACCCGGAATACAATTCGTTGTGGATCCGCTTATTCATTACAGGTGTGAGTCGCACTCAACATCTTACTCTGCTTCAGTTGGCTTATACTGATTTTCACGCTTGTATCGGTGCTGATATCTGCGCTTATCTCATTATGCTGCTCTGCTGCTGGTTGTACTGATTTTCCCGCTTTTATTGGAGTTGATATTTGTACTATTTTCTATGCTCCGTCATCGCAACATGTTCCTGCAACGAAGGGCGAGCGGGAGACAGAAACGGCCGGATGCATTATGATTTTCCTATCTCACCTTGTTGGCGCATGCATAACATATATATGGGTTTGTCTGAGCCTGAGAGGACCATTGTTGCCGTCTCCATCCGGCAGAGAGATAACAACGAGGTCTCTCTGGAATACTAATATGTTCGGCTGATCTGTACCGCCGATTTCAACACGCTGTGCGGGCAGCAGGAGATTAACACACTCTCGTATACCGCGTACATGTATATATGTGCTTACCGGCAGCTATTCTGCTGACGTCCCGTGTTCCACTGCTGCTGTACTCGTCCTATATCTTATCTTGACATTCGCTTATCATTTGCCTGTCTGCGTATCGGCTGCCCTCGCCGTACGCCGCTCGTCAAACCCGCGACGCTTTGCTCTGCGTCGCTGGGAACGCAGCACATCTTGTTGTATGTTTTGTGTTCGTTGTGTTCGCTTCATTTCTCGGATAGAGAGTGGATGCCCAGATTGGTTGGGTCTGCGCCTATTGGGACCGTTGTTGCTGCCTCCCATGCTGAAGGGAGACGGCAACCAGGCCCCTCTAGGCCTGTGCCTTAGCCACAGGGCTTATACCTGTTTTCTTTTCTTTTGGTTTCTTTTTATCCGCCTTCTTTTGTTTGTCCGCTCGTTGTTTGTTTATTTAGACGGGGTGAATGAACAGAATGGTCGGGTCTGTACCTATTGGGACCTTTGTTGCTGTCGCCCATGCTGAAGGGAGACAGCAACCAGGCCCCTCTAGGTCCGAGCCTTGCCACGGGGCTTGCTGCCTGTTTTATTTAGTTCTTTGTCGTTCGTCCGTTTTGTGGCTGTCATGTTTGATCTTGTTGTTTATTCTGTTCGCTAAAGTGGATAGTTCGGTCGTTTGTTTGCTGGTGTGTTTGTTGCAAACCCGCATGCCCGTGCACCCGACTGCGCTGGCTATGACCTTTACTGACACCCGTACTCTGTCGCATGTGTCCAGCAGTTTACCTGCGTCCCGTGTTCGCTGTGTATGTTCGTGTTCATCGTAGTTACTTTGTTCCTTACCGCTTTGTTGTTTTCTCTTTAAATGTTGGCCGTGAAAAGGACACATCAAGGAGAATCTTGCACTGACATGTATGTGTCTTTTTGCCTTCTTTGCTTGACTGTTAGGCTCTCCGTTTCTCTTCCTCCCCTTCGCCTCGTTTTTCGCTTCCATTCTCGTTGACGGGGGGAGGGCGACGCGTTCGTCGGAAGCCTGCGACGGCATGACATCTCCCATGTCCCGGTGTCTTGCTCGTCCACAGCTTGCTGCACCGCTCCCTTGCTCCGACGCGGTGTTTTCCCTCGCTCCGGTGTCTTGCCTGTCCGCCGCTCGCTGCGCCGCTCCCTCGCTCCGACGCCGTGCGTTAGCCCGTTCCAGTGTCTTGTTCGCCCGCCGCCCGCGGTGTCGTTCCCCCGCTACGACGCCGTGCATTTCCTCGCTCCGGCGTCTTGCTCGTCCGTCGTTTGCTCGCTCGGAAGCCGTGTCCGTGCTCTGCTCTATCGCCCCGATGCCTTGATCGTACTGCCCAACGACCAGATCTTGAAGGAGTCGACCAGCCGCTATATGGAGCTGTTGAAAGAGGTGCTTTCAGCAGGGGGGCAGGTTCCGCTGTCGTCGGGTAGGAGGACGCCGGTCATCCACCGGGCGGTCGAGGTACTCACCAATCCGGCATCCCTCGCGAGAAGGCAACGGAACGACGCTCATCTGGGTCAGGAGTCGACCAGCCGCTCTATGGAGCTGTTGAAAGAGGTGCTTTCAGCAGGGGGGCAGGTTCCGCTGTCGTCGGGTAGGAGGACGCCGGTCATCCATCGGGCGGTCGAGGTACTCACCAATCCGGCATCCCTCGCGAGAAGGCAACGGAACGACGCTCATCCGGGTCAGGTTAGCAAGCGTCTGCGGGAGGATAGCAATGCGAACGCCGCGGAAGTAGATGAGACTGGGTATAGTCTAGACGAGAACGATGTAATCAGGTTTGCCGACGGAAAAGGTAGGAACCTGCCAGCCATACCCGAATCCATGGTTGCCGATGTACTCGCGTTGGTACACACTCTGCATGGTCACTCTGGAGTAGGAGCCACGTTAGCGCTAGTCTTAAGAGCACTTTCACTGGCCTTCAGTCATTCGCGACACGCGACAATACGTGTTGTCATGCGGGTGCAGGAGACGTAAACGACCCAACAGCAGACGCGTCGCAATGTTTCCCGGACGCGCACTAGAACCGTGGGATGAACTACAGATGGATATCCCGAAAATAGACACGCCTTCCCTTTCAGGTAACAAGTACGTTCTGCTGGTAGTAGATCGAGCCTCCAAGTTCCCTTTCGGTATCCCTCTAGAAACTAAGCAAGCAATAGGCGTAGCACGAGCGCTTACCAAGCTGTGCCTAACGTTCGGTGTACCCAAGACAGTACGTTGCGACGGCGGCAGAGAGTTCAGAGCAGAAGTAGTGACACACTTATGCCGTTGGATGAATGCGGACATAAAGTTCGGCCCAGCCGACCACCCGCGAGGACAGGGTTCTGTAGAGAGACTAGGAGGTTGGTTGCAGGAGCTATGCAGAGCTATGTAGATCGTGGCCCGAGAGGTGGGACGAGTACGTATCACCGGCAATATGGATCAAACGCACTCTACCAGACGTGTCACTGCCTTCTAACATGACACCTTTCGAGTTGTTGTTCGGTCGCAAGCCTCGCACGTCTTTAGACTCTTTGGTACCCCTGTCAGAAGAGACAGATCAGAGCGGCGGCCTGGACAACTTCGTGGAGCGCCGCAGACAGAACCTCCGAGAAGTCCGCCTGGCGCTCGAGAAGCGCGACAGCCAAAGAGTAACGGCGCGGGCCCGAGCCAACGCTGCCATCTCGAGACCATCAGCCGGAGTTATCGCTGAGAAGGGTAGCCTCGTGCTGGTGCGCGAGTCCGATAGCAGCAAACACCGCGACAGCAGAGGGAAGAAGCTGCAGCACGACCACTACACAGGCCCTTGGAGGGTCACGGAAGTATTACAGACAGGCCTAAGCGTACAAGTAACGATGCGAGGCAGAAAACAACGTACCCGAAATGTATCCACCTCAGATGTGAAGCCGTACCACCTCTGACCTCTGACACTAAGACACTCGATAGCAGACGAGTTTGCACAGTATGCGTGGGGCGCGGATTTCAAACTGCCAGTTGAAGGAGTCAATTCGCCAGTGTTAGACTCGCTCGTGACCTGCCGCAGATCGACCACTGCCTCCGGCACCACTAGAGGGGAGTACAAGGGGAGATCGAGAGAGGGAGTAGAGACAGGATGGCGAACTGGGAATGACGTGTTACAGAGTTTTACACCCTTGCAGTTGGACGGTTTCATCGCACTCTGGCACTTGTACAACCCCGACCCTACTAAAGACACGACCCCAGTCTCAGTCACCCCTCGTACACCCGCCCTTCGTCGTCGCGAAGCCTTGACGCTGTTTCCGATAGGGTTTACCATCTGGAAGGACTTTGGCGGTGGGTTGCGACTGCAGGGGAAAGTGTACGATTACAGAGACCGCTACTGGCGAGTGCGCTACACCGATAACAACTGGGAAGAACTGACCCGTCGCGAGATGGAACGGTTGCAGGACTGAAACGATCCACGCTCTGCATGGACGAAGATCTGCTCCTTCATCCGGCAATTCCGGCGAGGATCCTCCCCTGCGAAGACCTTCCCCTGCGAAGATCTTCCCCTGCAAACATCTCTCTAATTCATCTAGTGTTTCTGCTTGCTTTTGGTGTGTCGTGTTTCAACCGAAGAGGCCGTGTTGGTTCTTTTCCGTTTTGTTCTCGTGGTTTTCGATTTTATTTATCTCGTGTTTCAACCGAAGAGGCCGTGTTGGTTCTTTTCCGTTTAAGTTCTCGTGGTTTTCGATTTTATTTATCTCGTGTTTCAACCGAAGAGGCCGTGTTGGTTCTTTTCCGTTTTGTTCTCGTGGTTTTCGATTTTATTTATCCAGTGTTTCAACCGAAGAGGCCGTGTTGGTTCTTTTCCGTTTTGTTCTCGTGGTTTTCGATTTTATTTATCCAGTGTTTCAACCGAAGAGGCCGTGTTGGTTCTTTTCCGTTTTGTTCTCGTGGTTTTCGATTTTATTTATCCAGTGTTTCAACCGAAGAGGCCGTGTTGGTTCTTTTCCGTTTTGTTCTCGTGGTTTTCGATTTTATTTATCCAGTGTTTCAACCGAAGAGGCCGTGTTGGTTCTTTTCCGTTTTGTTCTCGTGGTTTTTGATTTTATTTATCCAGTGTTTCAACCGAAGAGGCCGTGTTGGTTCTTTTCCGTTTTGTTCTCGTGGTTTTCGATTTTATTTATCCAGTGTTTCAACCGAAGAGGCCGTGTTGGTTCTTTTCCGTTTGGTTCTCGTGGTTTTCGATTTAGTCTTGCCGTGTAGGCTAGCCTACAGTTTTAACCGAGGAGGCGGAGTTGCCTTCTCTGTTGTGTTCGATTTTCGTTGAATTGTTGAGGACGCAATAGAAGCGATTTATATGCTTAGGCGTTAGGGGACACTGCGCTTATTTCATCGCTGAATGAGCGTGGGGGGACTTTAGCCATGGAATAGTGGTCGGGCAACCAAACACGCAGTGAAAAAGCAAGGGTAGGGGTTTTTCTCGGGGATTTCCCTTTGATGGCCTTTGCGATTTCGGTTTGGTTGTTTATCCCTGAGGCCGTTATTTGTGTTAAAGGGCTTTGCGGCTCTTTAAACTTGGTTATAGTCACAAGATTGCGATAGCATAATGCTCATTCCGTCATTCGCATTATGCTAGGGGGCATGTTACGGTTCGGTTGACCGTCTCAGGAGTTATGATGACATAGAGGCGTTTTCATATTGTAGCTCCGTTCCGGACGGAAGGTTTCATCCCCCTTCCGGCTCACTCAGTTCCCGCGACCATCACCACGGTCACGGAACAAGCAATCACTTACCATCTAGCCATCTCCAGTTGGAGCCTCTTCACAGAAGAACCACAAGCTCGCCCTACTCTCCTGGAGACCTAGGAGCGCACCTCTCGACTCGGTCGGACTCAAGCTCTGCTCTGTCACTGAGGTTGGTCATTGATGTCTCGTCTTTGTGTGCCCCTCTTGGGTTATGCGTCTCTGAGTGGTAACCTGGGGTCCCCAGCTGCCACTCCTACCAACTATTGCAGAACCCTACATGTGTTGCCTTGTGACAATGACGTAAGACCTCAGCCCAGGTAGCCAGCTTTCCGTTTCACATGTTCAATTATTTTTTAATACCTGTACAAGTACATGTGTTTTTGCTTCAAGTAATATGCAGATATGTTAAACCGTCGTAACATCGTGTCATATATATGCGTACGATATGCATGCTGTATCGTTTTCAATTCGTCCTTGCTCCACCCGCCTATCTATGCACAACAACCCGGAGGGGAATCTTGTACTTTGATGGGAAATAAAAGGCAACACTATTCGACATGACATTTCATTTTTACAACACAATCTGTTGCTCACTGCTACTACTACTGCTGCAGTTGTTGGTCATGCTGGCAAATAAATGCTGGCCGCAATGCGATAGCTGGGGCGAGTGGTGTTACAATGATTTTACCCTGGGCTGGATAATCGATCGGTATTTTACCCCTATAGCTCAGTAGTAGGTAACACCTTCACATTTGACGTCGTCTAGGTCACGGGTTCGAACCTCACTTCGAACGTTTCTTTACAGAAACGCTTGTTTGTGCGTGCACCATTAAAAAACACATCTCCCTGGTTCCCCAGGTAATGAAACGAAGCGTGTAGGTCAGCGTACGGGCGTATAGGGTTCGGACGCCCAAAAGATAACGCTGTTTAGAGGGGGGAGAGCGTTGTAATGATTTCCCTGGGATGGGTAATCGATCGATCTTTTACCCCTATAGCTCAGTAGTAGGTAACACCTTCACAGTGGCCATTGCATTTTGATGTCACATTATTAGTCGACCACTTTTTCGACTGAAAGTTTGACAGACGTTGATGCAAACTGAAGCAAACACTTGGAGTGCGTCTTCACACGGCAGGTCCGAATGTCTAAGAACGACGCGCGCGATCATCGTCGAGACACACATTTGTCCTTACTAGCCAGCGCAACGATCATCGAGGGAGTTCAGGCCTACTATGCCGTGGACCGTTTTTTCTTGCGGTGCGTCAAGTCTCTGTAGCACGTGGTTTGCCAGCTCTATACGTATTGAGTCCTAAAAAAAACATTTGAATACAGGCCCAGGGACTGAATACTACCTTTTCTGTGGTAATGACTACATTACATGCACGCGGTACTATATAGGTTGACTACAATTATGTTACTATACACAACAACTTCCTATGCTACGCAGATGTCATACACGTAGAAGAAGCAGAATGCACTCTACAAAGTACTATTATTGATATCTGGTACCTGGCACACTACTACGACTACCAACTACAATACATACTATTACGGGGGTCCATAGTTAACAGGACCAAATATTGTTAGTAAAAAGTGTTAAATATATAGGTTTTATGTACACCATAGGTCCTGTTAACTATGATCCCCCGTAATACCAAGCACTACCGCCATTAATAGAGCATGACTAGCTGCTCATACGATACAGACAGCCTCATGATAAACAGAGAGGTCAAGAAATCACGCGGTACCATGGGTTGGGGCATGACTACTACCTGATATACTATGTTGCACTATACACCACTCACCGCCAGTAATACGGAGATGCAGTGCAGGTAAAAGCAGCATGAATATATATATATACTACACTGCTGTTAATAGTAACTAATACTACGATTGCCAATAATATTTTTTGTCAATGTATAGGTTACGTATTGTATATGGTTGAGGGCATCTACGTACTACTGCGATTGGCCAGGTAGAAGAACAGCATGTTGACTGCAGACGGCAACAACAGCAATAATAGCGGACACCACAGCGACTACGACTATATTGCAACTACGTAGGTATAGGGTAGGTAATATTACTGCTACATAGTCGACAGACATTAAATTATTAGAAGCAGCATGCACTCGGCACGATGGGCTACTATTGCTATTAGTACTACAACTACAGCTATCATGTACTATACTTAGGCCTGATCACCAGAAACATCACGATGATTGTGTATAGGAGGAAGAAGCTCGTCTGTATTTATTTATCGATGGGCAGGTGTAGACGTATGGCTGGGGCACGATGAATAGGTTTTCAGCCTCTTTTAGTAGTGACAAAAATCTAGTGACTGTAAACTATGTACTCACGGCAACAAACAGCACAGCCGACCCGTGGCAACTGCCGTAGCACTCTGCAGCAGCATCACTACTAACATCAATAGACAGCAACAGGTTTACATGCGATTGAGGACATCATGGAAAGAATATCTGCGCTTGTCCTGAAACGTTTTTCTCGAAGTTAAAATTAATCGCTGCCTAAAGCACTATATTATACTTATGGTTACAGCAGCGTACTCTTGACAACAGCGGCACAAACTACTCGTATCTACTACGAATGCTACTACTACTGCTGCTGCTGCTGCTACCACTACTACTACTACTACTACTACTACTACTACTATTACGGGGGACCATAGTTAATAGGACCTATGGTGTACATAAAAAACTATATATTTAACAATTTTTACGAACAATATTTGGTCCTATTAACTGTGGTCCCCCGTAATACTACTACCACTCCTACTACTACTACTACTACTACTACTACTACTACTACTACTCCTGTAAATAGTATTACCCCTGTTTCTACTGCTACCCCTACTAGTATTACTAGCACTATTAATACTACTGCTGCTACTTCTTCAATCAAATATTACTACAACTACTATGCCAGGTGCATACCGAGACAGGGGGGGAGAGGGAGACGGGTGGCAGAATGAGCCTGGCTCTCTGGCTCTTGCCCGGTTAAATAACATGGGGCTAGGAGCGTGCGACTGATACCTAAATATACAGTAGTAGATTCCTGCTACCGATTCCCCCCAGGTCGCCGGAGCGAGGGGCCTAGTTTTGTGGTCTCGTAGGTGCTCGGTGTGGGGTGTGTGGTGTACGTCAAAGGGCTAGGTGCTACATATATGACGATCGACAGATTTTTGCTGCTGCTGCTGAGAAAAAACAAAACTTGGCAAGCGCGCAGGTTCGAAGATTAACCATTGTTGATATCATCGAAGCAGAGAAAACTCAGCGGAGAAAAGTCTTCGTTGTTGAACGTGCACACAGCTAGTTGTATCACGGGAATCTTAGTACAAACAGAATATCCAGCTAGGCAGTCGGGCAGTGTAGCCCATGCCCGGTGCCACACACCGATACCGTACATCGAGACAGGAGGCAGTATAGCCCTGGCTCTGTGGATCATGTCCGTTGGGGTTACCTGCTGCTGAGAGTGTGCCACTGGATGGCTAGCTAGATATGACACCTTACCTGGTAGGCACCAAAAATCCTCCCACCGGTAGGCGGACCGTCGTGGTCACGAAAGCGCTTGGTGTTAGATGTAAACCACCCGTCAAAGGGCTTGGTGCAACGTCTTCGACAGCCGACAGATGTGTACAGCTCTTCTTCCTGTGTGTCTGCTGCTTGCTGCTGCTGCTGCTACATTGTGACTGAGGTTGAAAACATATGTACCGTATAGGGAATGGTCGAGGGTGGTGGGCTATTAACGAAGAAAAAAGATACCAGGTATATACATACACATTATATATATATATATATATATATATATATATTGTGTCGGTTTTTCCATGTCACCTCTCGGCTCGGCAAGGCGGAAAACAATCTCTTGTTTTGAAAACAAATTCAGTGACGTTCAATGCCCCGACCACCGCCACGGTGCTAGATCGGGGTCCAGACATGTTTCGTGATGTAAACGCTGCCCCATTCATTGCTTGCCTCGTAGCCGAAAGTGAGCAAGAACCCCCAGCCGCCGTAGAGCAGCACGCCAGAAAAAAACAAAAGTGAATCATATACGTAAACATGTCTATATTCATGGCGTCGATTCCTCCTTCCTACTATTACGGGGGACCATAGTTAACAGGACCTATGGTGTAGATAAAAACCTATATGTTTAACCATTTTTACCAACAATATTTGGTCCTGTTAACTATGGCCCCCCGTAATAGTACCGCTGTTGTTGCAGTCTCTGCCGTGTAGACGCCACTCCACTTATTTATATCTTTGTTGTGTTTTAGTTTGATACACCTGTTGAACACATGCATCCCAGTGCAGCAGCCATGCAGCTTACATGAATGGCATCGTGTGCGAAACTCGTGATGATCGACTCTTTGAAAACACAACTCAAGTGATCTATGTGCTCGATCGCTAGGGCGACGAGGTAGCAGAAGCGATCTTTGTGCGAAAAATTGTTCTCGAAGAGATATCGATCTGACTGATACCGGCTGGGCATCGGTGAAAAACACGCTCGTTCTACATATATATTCCAACGCCAATTTTTCATTCGAGTCCAACGAATACCTCCAACCAGCCTTTTACACATTGGACATAACCATTGGCTCTGATATAATGTGGTTTCATTTTCCCTGGTAGGTGGTCCGCGTGTTTATCAAGATCAATTTCGTGGGTGCGAGTCTCACAGGGTGCATACTTGGGGGGACTTTTTACTGCATAATATATATACTAGCAGAAACGTGCAAGCGCGAGTTAGCAACATTCGAGGGGAATGGACGAGCTGCGGGAATGTCGAACCTTACCCACGTACCGGGGGGGACAAGAGACTACACCTGTGACCACAGATTGTCCTGAAGATCGATGGGGTAGACACCGCGTTACAAGTTAGGCTGGAAAGTCAAAGCGATGATTCAAAAACTAAATATATATCTATGACATTTATATCTGAATGCATGTAAGTACGACATAAACATAAGTATGGATTTAGAATATTGCTTGTTACGTATAGTGTCGAAGCGGACACTTCAAACTCCTGCCATGCTGTCACTTACAGCACGACGTCACCCACGCCTATATTTTTTAACGAGATGGCCACTACGTTTTACACAGCGGACTGTTCGTTGGAACTAAAGTCAGCTAGCAACATTCGATGAAAATCGACGAGCAGTGGGAATGCTGAACCTTACGCGCGTACCGGGGAGGACAAGGGACGACGTCTGTGACCACTGCTTGACCAGAGGATCGATGGGGGTGAACACTTCGTACAAGTTGGGCTCGAAAGTCAAAGTGATTAAAATAAACAAATATATATATTTATGCCATGGACATCTGAATGCAGGTAAGTACGAGATAAACAGTAGTATGCATGTAGAATAATGGTTGTCCCGCATCGTGTCCAAGCGGACACTTCAATCTCGTACCCATCTATACTCATAGCACGACGTCACCCGCTCGATGATATTGTAAGCATCTATAATATGTTAACGAAATGACCACTGCGTGCTACACGTTGTAAGGCCGAACTGGCGCCCTCAACGAAAAGAAGAATTCCGACTTCGCATGCTAGCTCGAAACGACGCAAATCGAAATAATGCGCGTGAGTACGCCAGGGGCGGTTCGTTCGCCAAACGGAACAAGTACAACCGCAATGCGAGTGGCACATGAAAAACCCATCCATTCCATGAGTGGGAAAGAACCAAGCAGGGCTCCGCGCGGTAGACCCCCTTATTTGCGCTTGACGGTATAATAATTCTGGGGCGAGGTGAAATGCATGCTCGCGACTAACCACATAACACAGGAAATGAAACTGCCCAAGCGTTTCTCCGTATTCGGGCGCGACAGGTCAACCCCACCCCCTCCGCTTTCTACGACTAAGCTTCCTGATCACACGAAAACTACAGGAGGAGTTAATCCAGAAACGCACAAATCGAACCCGCGTTACTGCAAACTCAAGTGATGGGATGATCGGGCGTATCAAGTACTTTTTGTGTAGCTGGAGACGCTCACTGACCTCAACAAACATGCTACCAAACAGAGTATCATCGAAGTCTCACTTCGTGGTAAAAACCCGTGCAGACGGCATTGTACCCACCGGTCAATACAAAAACCCGTCTACACGCCCTGCTGGACTCGACTCCTCAAACTACCCCGACAATATCCCGGCAAATATGTACAGGGCGACCACTTCCCTGCGTTGTACTCGGCCAGCATGACAACGCCAAGTTGTCGGGTGCAACAGCTACGAAGTGTATACGAACACCGTGAGGAGCGTCGTTTCGTTGTTCCACGTCAAACGTCAATACGGTTTGAGCCCTTAACTCGTGGTGGCTGACACCGGCAACAGAACGCTGAGCAATGCGTCGACGACACCTTGAATCGAGGGAGTGCTGTCTTCCGACAGGGATATTACAAAACATTCCGATATACAGGCGCCTCTAGTTATGCTTGTGTCAGCTCGGTACACGTCCCAAATGTGTTGGTCGTGGAAGACATCGAAGTGGAGCTGCGGACAGCTGGTCACCGATGCTCGTGTTTGCAGTTGCCGCTGTGTTGGTGTGTCCGAGGGTGGATGCGATCTTACTGTAGACAGCCAGTTGGCAGTGGCGAGTGATGGAGAAGGACGCCTGGCATGGCTCGTTGCTGTAAAAATGACGAAGGACCCGAACCTATATAGACGTGTTACAAGTGAAGCGCGCAGCGATTACGGACCGGGGAGAATAAGGAGTAAGACGGTAGACAGGTTTTGTGGTCGCGACATCGCCCAGGCGTTTGAGCGGTTCACGATTCGGAGCGCTCGCTCGTTCCTGACAAGAGTGTTTAGCCTCATGGATGATCCATCCGCCACCATAGTTGCCAGCAGTGTTGTATGGAAACACTTGGCTTTGTCCAGGCCAAATCTTGGACAGCTCAATCAATATACCATGAACGCCTTACACCCCGCGAGCTACAATGCTCCCGCCACCATCTGCGACATATGCCATGAACGCAAAGTTGAAATTGTCCCGCACGCCAAACCAAGGACTGCGTCTACCCTGCATCAAATTACGCGTGCGATCCGTTTTTTTCTAATTAGTCTTGAAGGTAACACACACCAACACTGTGCTGCTCAAACCTGCGCCGCCCTTGGCCGCATACGGCGCGAAACAACACCAAGGGAGTGTTAACACACATTTCGTGTCGTCGTTACTGGTACATTATCTGTAACATTTAGCATGAAAGGCCAGGCACATTGGACTCGTCTACATTGGCTGGGCACATTTCAACATTGAAGTTATCATGATTCGTTACCTCTCATTGTTGCCTTACCACCTTAGTCATACCCGATTTGCTATGAAGAAAAGGCCCCTGTAAGTCCCCTGCTATCAATGGAACGCCCGAACGTTTACATAGCATCTCACAGCAACTTCCAGAAGCAATGCACCGGCCAAGCGATACTTGCTTTTTCTGGCGCAAACACGTCATCGAAGGGCCCGTAAAACGGTTCAACTGCCCGCCTCCCTCACCTGCCACCACCTGATCATGTTGCTCACACGGTGCGTTGAGCCGCCGATATGCTACCTGGGATACTGCTGCTGCTAGCCTGGCGAGGACCTGCACACGATCTGGACACTTCGGGGTAGTCGTCCATGTCCAAATCGCCACTTGTCGCCACTGATATTGATCGCGAAGGCCCCGTAATAGCTACCGGGCGCTGGCCCAACTGGACAACCGTCTGGATGCTCTTGACAAAGTTTCGAGCCTCTTGTTTAGGTGTGGAGTCGGTACTCCTGGAAATGGAAAGCAACCCCCAGAGAAGAAGCAAGATCTCTAGGGGGCGAACACGTTTGAACGATAGCGTAGGGCAAGGATATCGGTTAACGATCCGGGGAGTGGGTAGCATGCAGCCAATGTAGCACCAGGCCACGTAATCCAACTGCGACTAACGTTGGTCGCGCTCGATGGGCTCGTGCACTCACCCCAGAATCTACCAATGTTTCCAACAAAGTCGAACATATCAATCGGGTTCTCGTCGGCAAGCCCCGTCAGGGAGTTCGCGCCAAGTGTCAGGCAGAGTAACATGTCACCGAAAGCAGGATGCTGGCCACTGCTCGAATTTGACGTCGATCTTGCGTCAAGCACATGGCGAGAGACATAAATGTACCAGTCCTGGACGCGGGGGCGAAGCGTGGGTGGAAAGTCGGAAATAAGAGTTTATGGTAAAGGCAAACGAAAACTCTCGCATAGTAGGGGGAATTCGCTCTGGCCGGTCACAATAAATTTGGTCCGTTGTATGCGGTCTCTTGCATTCATGATATGTTGAGCCAGGGCCCCATGCCCTTGCTACAATTACTGAAAGCTATGTTTACACTGCTTCGGTGATGGCTCACGCATGTGTGGTTTGACAGTGCACATAACCGTCGCTATATCTAAACATCTGCTTACGGTAGTGCGCAGTTCCTCTCAAGCGAAATGGTGGTCACGCGAGCAACAGCCCTTTCTCGCTCAAGTAGACAATTTTGTATTTTCCAGTATTGTACCTGCACATTTGACGAGTCACTCACAGATTGGCTGCGAGATACGAGGTAGCTCGTAGACGATGCCAGAAGAGGGTAGGTAATGGTCTCGCCGCCTGATAAGGATGACCTCACGTTTTTGCCAATGCTCTTGGCACCATCATATACGACACACGTATGTATGCACAATCAAGAGGGAAGACAACGAGGTTGCGGTGAGACATGGTAGTTTTTACCGATATATTGGTGCTCACATCGCCTTGACACACAACCTTCTCGGTGAACATGTTCGGTAATTATCAGCCCGAATATCGGCATCTCTCAGGAAGCTCTTACCACTCACCAGCTGCGTCTCGGCGATCCAGGACTCGGCTTAAACCTCCTCTTCCTTACTTACGAACCGGGTGTAGGGCACCGATATTTCCTGATGGACATGTTCTCCTCCCAGAAACACAGCGACGGACGACCTGTGTGACGAACGAATTCGAGAGGAAAAGAAGAAAGCAAGTACACCGGACGAGCTCAGATTACACGAGCAACATCTTACGAAAGACAATCCAACAAAAGACAACATAGTGGAGTACGGACTGCCCTGATATACACCGAAAAGGCCGGACATGACAACAAGCTTGAGGTTCTATTAGCATCACACAGAATTCACAACCTTCAGACAATTCCCCCATCAACTGTTTGTTACAAACATCATCGATGTATTCCCGGCATACGTATGTTGTTTTGCCGAATAAGTATCGGCCAGACCATTGTATTCCGATAAAACCACTCATGTATCTACGTCCATGTTCTTATTTCTGCAGATTATGTTTCTCGCCTGTACTCGATGCTTGTCTTGCTGTCTGATATCCAATTCATCTGCGCTCCACACATCGAGGGCAACAAACACGCGCACGATGATGTCGTCAGACAAGCGTGCCGTACGGAACACGAAACTACAGCTCTGCCAAGGGGTAACGTAATACGCAACCCCGGCACTTCACTACTCGTTTTCGAACCCCAGACAGCGGGGCAGGGTTAACCAGAACCAACTAAACAACACTGTACAGTAATCGTTACGCAAACTTCACGTAGTAAATCCCATTCCAAGGGTTTTATTTTCCACTCTTACTGTTTTAGGAGGGTGACATCGTACTAGTTTTTTTGTCGTGCACCCCTGCCCCTCTCCTCTCGTATGCGAATACCAACCGCTCCAGTTTTGGCTTTCTGATACGGTTGGTATCTCATGGCAGACTCTCAGCTAACTGTATAACAAATCGTGGAGTGGCACTGAAAAAATCCAACAACGAGCTTGTCGCTCGCTCGGGAACTATACTAAGTGCATAGGCGACAATCAGACGCGTATACACCTAGCCCTAGTGAATGTTCTTTGGATTGTGCGTAACTATGCCATAGCCGTTTTGGGAGCGCGTTAGCCCAGCTTTGCAACGCAGCAGCCTCAGGAAGAAAATACGGCATGACCTTAATTAAGCAGACTCCTTTCAGGTTCCGCCAGGGCTGTATACGGTTCCAGACCGAGGAACAACAGTAGTAGTGGTTTCGGTGCTCTTGTTTGTGCTTTGTTCGTACAGGTTCGTGTCGGGTGATCACCCCAACAACTGTTAACGGTACCGTTTTCCACACTTTGTTTTTTTTCTCCGCCTTCGATTTTCAAACCTGCAGAAGAAGGTTAGGCTCCGTTCAGACCGTTTTGTTTCGAGAGTTTGTGCCGGGGCCAGTTATGGTGGGGGAAGAAGAGTCACGATATTCCTTCGGAATGGATATTTCCAAACTAGAGGTAGCATGCGATTTTGGTTTCGGTCGATTTCTCGACAACCATGGCTAAACTTGTTATTTTCCTGCGCTTGACCGTACAATTAAGGCAGGACATTTAATCGAGCTGCTATACAACGAACACATGTATTTAGAACCGCACTGAACACTGACTCCACGAGGTGCATACATTCTTAACGACAGGCAGAAAATGTTGTGCGTATTTCCCGCGTTTAGCCTCTTATAGGGAAAACTTGAGATTATGTCTTGACTGGGCCTGTTGCTGCACAACGTCACGCTGGGGTTTCTACCCGACTCGACTACTGTATTGGGCAGTGATACCTTCAGCTGAAGGGACTTTGGGGTGGACAGTTGATCCGAGTTTGGAAAGAATCACTTGTGGTTGTAGAGTACAACACAAGCAATATGATCTCCTTCATCTGCAAGTGTAGAGACTGAATGGAACATTCGTACGACTGCATACAACAGTCGGCCGCAAAAAAATGTGTTCGACGAAAGTCATGGTGAATGTATATAGCCCACAACTGCAAACAATGAATAAAGACCTACGCGTGGCTGGGCGTAGAAGATATGTCGCAGTCCATTTATTTCCCAGTCCACAGATACAACTTGATGTGGGAGTATATCCAACTTCTTTGGATACGAATTTTCAGGACAACATTTGTTTTAGAAAGTGAAAAGAACTCTTCGCAACACCTCTTTCCGGCGGGATCAAACCGACGGGCCTTCCTTGCGGGCGGTGCTCACCGACACCGTGAAGCTTGTGCTCGGTTTCTTGTACTTCATGACCAGCCACGCGGTCTGCCAGACCACAACTGAAAGGGACGGAACCGCAACCAAGCGTGGGCATATCATGTGCCATCAACCAGTCAGTACCGAAGGACACTGTGAACTAGAATGCAGGACAGCCAACGAGCCTTCTTGGTATGGCACGGATCACACAACAGTTAACAGGTATCTGCTTGGCACGTGGTACATCCGTTAGATAGCGTACCATCTACAAATCCTGTCCAAATGTTTGACGCTGTCACCGGTACTAGTTGTGTTATTCTCCTTCAGTCCAGTGCGAACGTGTCACACATACTATTGATCAACGGTCCAAGCCGTGGGAAGCCTTGCAACCCCCCTCTCCCCTTTCGTCTGGCTATGCGACTACGCCCATCCATGCTTGACAGGAGTACACCCCCTCCTCTGGACGGTGGGATAGTTGAGACGTAAGCATATTATAGTATAAGGCCACGTAAACCTATACCCGCATCGCTTAAATAACCACTGAGTCAGGAATACCTAGAATTTAAGACGCACAAGCAAGCGCTTCTTTCCAAAAATCGTTTGAAGTGAGGTCCGAACGCGTGACCACCAGGACGTCAGACGTGAATCTGTTATTGACTAACCTATGAATATATGATGGGATATATATAACACCTGCAAGTCTCTTCAGAAAGCGGGAACACCTAACTATAGCAGAACTGGTCGACCACGCCAGGAAGCATGGTAACACTAAGGGGGTTTGAATGACAATGTGGAGACTGATAGGAAAGCGTGTACAGGTAGCTGAACTAAAGCTTATCCTCGTCTATCGCATAGACGGAGCCGTGTACTCTCGGCGCGAGTCTCGGAGAAAATGAAGAACTACTACAAGCCTATATCGTCAAGAAATCACTCCCCAGTCGGATGTGCGCCATACATTTCAAGGAGACCAAATCCTCATAAAAACGTTGTATTCCTTACATCCCAAGATCGATAGCAGCAGAACTACCCAGACCGCTGTCGCTCGCTTTTTGTGCTCGATAACCACATCCGCTGGTCTCCTGCGACAATTGAGAGTACCAGGACGCGAACGAACGAAACGCATTAAAACGCTTGACACTAATGTAATACACCCACGTTGACATATGACAGTGTCGATGTTGCCCATATAACGCCGGCGCCCCCGGCGGTCTAGAAGGTAGAACTTCGCAAGAGGGTCGCGGTGTTCGTGTAGGAAATAGACTCCCACAATGCTCCCAACGCGTGTTTGCACAATTTCGACGCGAGCCCATGAGGGGAGAAAAAGCCTGACTTTCTCCCACGACAAAAATAAGGGACGCATAGTGAATAGCTAGGAGAGGAAATGAGTGCCCGCAAAATATCCCACATCCACCCAGCAATCTCCCTGTCACGACTGGTAGCTAACGCCGACGCAACAACGACCCAATAAACGCGTAATAGAGAAGAAGACTTCTGTGTGACCAGTGTTCCTCCATCTATTGATCATATTGAAAAAACGCGCACGTTTTCGCGACGAAACCCACATCCGGCATACCGACCAGCGCAAGCTTCGAAGGTCCCGTCAACCACGAGCGCAGCGGAGTAGTTATACGTGTAGGTGTGTACAGAATCACTAAAGTTCATGTGCGTCTTGACGCGGCGCGAACACAACAAGGTGTGTACGAACTAAGGAGTAGTGATCGTGCTGTATCTGCTATATATATAGGGGAATTCCTAGGTATCCGTTGTCGAGTTGGCGCGAGGATCAGCTTGAGTAGAATGTAGGAGGCACTTGGAACAAACCAAAGGCACTTGCAAACATATGAGCGATTTTTCGCTTTCAGATAACTGTCCCAATCACCACATTATCTAGGCACCCACTGAAGAACCATCTTGCCGATCGCGCTGTTGGCAACACACACCACACGTACTCAACGTGTGGTTGTGTTTTCCTTTGTTTTACTCCTTTGCAATGCACCGGTATCTGCGCTGCTGGCGTGTTTTTAATGAGTATTAGGTTTTGTACTCCCTTTGCTACATTTCAATGTGTTGTGCAGCTTTGTTTCGAAGTCTGTGATCGCAGCCCTTGTACCAAGTAAGTATGTCTCGTCCTACGATGAAGAAAAAGGCACCGTCACAGGGTAGTGAGCTGGCTGTCGACACGTGTGTGATGCTCTTTACAATATTCAGTTATTTCTACCCGTTGGGATCCAAATTCCAGCACACCAAGTGTCCGTGCCGATATTTCGTCCAGGAGAGATACCCACCTGGCGCAAGCCCTGCTGGTCACAAACTGCGACACATATACATCAGGTACGTGTATGGCACATTGTCATGCAGCAATGAGAGTAGAAAACGAAATGCCAACATGCCAGCCTAGTGGATACGAGACACCCATGTACCATTGTACATACTGCACATCGTAGGACGACAAAAACACTACCAGGTAGGTATTACACACAATACACACAATGCAACGACTGGCCGTCGTATATTCTTCGCTGTTGCGATGCATGCGGTTCTGCCGCAGTACGAGTCAGCGACAACGAAGGACATTGCAAGGGTGTAAGTACGCCTGGAGGATATGGTGCTCGGGAAGTAAAAGTAATCCATATGGGCGAAGGGCGGTGTGGGTCGTGTTGAACGCCGATAAAGCAGGTATTTCCTCAGAGTCGGCGGAAGGTGCTGGGAGAATGATGACGGTCATTGTGACTGTTCTGGAGGCCTGAGGCCTCACGGTGTCGCTGCAGAGGACGGAGGCGATGCGGCTTCAAAAACCGGACCGAACACCCCCGTCTCCGTCGCTCGTGATCGAAGTAGCTGAACAGAGATACAACCACACGACCCTGTTCGAATACCTCGGAGGCATTATCCACGAAGAGGCTGACTTCTTGGTCGAAATCGAACGACGCATCCACATGCGGGCAAGCCTGTAACTGTCCGGCCTGTATTTGTACGATATCGAGCTCTGTTCGGTTCGAAAGTCCGCATGTTGAAGGTCCAAGGGATTGAGTCCCTGTTGCACAGGCATAGGATGTGGAGGCTCAATTCGCAACATATCGTCAGGGTACGATGGGTGCGTCCCCTAGGCCTCCTGCGCGAGGTTCAGAGTAGAATTTGCTGTGTGGGCCGTTGCAGTAAAGCAGGCGGGAAAGTATTACTCGGGGGTTCTCGAGGCACAGCCGACCGTGATATGTTCCAGCGGCACAAGGATGAGGCAGATCTGAGTCTATAACGCTACGCATCCGGTGCAGAGGGTGCCCAGGGGAATGAGTCGGTTCCGATTCATGTTCCAGAGATATACAAACAAAGTGTGGCCACACTACTACGCCGCAGAGATG
Source organism: Nereocystis luetkeana (assembly GCA_031213475.1). Taxonomy (NCBI): domain Eukaryota; class Phaeophyceae; order Laminariales; family Laminariaceae; genus Nereocystis; species Nereocystis luetkeana. The sequence continues at coordinate 10,392,041 of JARUPZ010000006.1, forward strand.
CTGCAGTACTTTGTAGTGCAGTAGGCAAAGTAGACAATGCAATGCCATGTTCATCTTACTGAGTACGGCAAGCATGACACAACTATTTTATGTAAAGAGAAAAACAAAGAAGAATTAACGAGAAACAAAGAACGGAAACATAGGACACGAATCGAAACAGAAAAAAACAGCAATAATAATAGTTATTAACCACACACCCATAGGTATGCCAAATTAATTGTCGATCGATACCTATTAGTTCGACGAATACGTATTGGAACATATGTGCAATAGGCTACTGACCTTGGGATAGGTATCTCAAACCGTCTATCGATACCTATTTCTTTGACCAATATGTTTTGAATAATCGGCTCCATAGGCTACTGTTCGTGCAATAGGTCTGTTCCATTGACAATCGATAGGTAATATTTAGTCCAATAGGAGTGTCACGTTGTTGATCGATGCCCTTTGATCTGCCTAAGAGGTATACTACTTGGTCGATCGGCGCCTATTGATTTGTTTAGTAAGTATGCCACGTAGTCGATCTATGCCTACTGATTTGACTGGTAGGTATACCACTTGGACGATCGATGCCTATTGATTTACTTTTAATATTAGGTATACCACTCGGCTATCGATGTCATATTGATCTGGTAAATATGCCACTTAGTCGATCGAGGCCTATGGATTGGACTAGACCACTTGGTCGATCGATGTATATATTGATCTGGTGAATAGGTATGCCACATAGTCGATCGATGCCTATGGATTTGAGCATCACTTGTCGCTCGATGCCTGATGACATGATCAATAGGAGACAAATTTGTCGATCGATACCCCATTGCTTTGACTAATTCGGTTGTGCTTTGCCGATTAGTGCCTATTTGCGATTCAGTGGTACGTAAAACTGTCGACCGATGCCTATGGCCTTGACTAAAATGCGAGCTTTGTCGATCGATACCTACTAGCACATTCTCAAGCGTATTACCTACGACAGAAAGCTGAACACCAATCGAATCACTAGTCGAAAAACGGTTGCTCCCAAAAGACTCAATTAAATGAGCGCAACGGGTGACGGTAGGTGCGAAAGGGCATGTAAGGTTAAAAAAGGTCAACCAACATGAACGACACTTTTGTGCATACTCGCCCACCAAACATATATTTTACGCTCGTAATTGGTTCCGATTTACGAGCTCCGTTGCTCAAACGTGAACTGAGACAATTTTCATCGTTGTGCTTCACTTGCAATTACTTATGAAAGCTGCAAACGCAGACCCGACTAAAGAAGTAGTCCACGCGCGTCCTTTGAGGAGACGCTGGCATCTACGGCCTGTACGCCATTCTGTGCTGTGGGCTCTTAATCCTCCCGGCTTGACACCCCTGCACCGTTCCCGGCTGCAGCCCCTTCGCCCTCGTGGCTCGTCACGTCCGGCAACACCCACTCGACGCTTTGATCCCAGTCGTCTTCGTCACCATCGGACTCCTCATCAGGTACATAGCCCAACACCTTGACGTCCTCCAGCATTGTCTGGTCCCTGAATCGCTCCGGGATAGCCTTTGTGGTATGTATCGTTGTCGGACAGCCGTGGGACGTCGTCAGGTATGTAATCATACTGTGCTCGCAAGATTAGCGACATCTCTATATAAGCGGGGCCCAGCGAGCCGCGCTTGCGAGGCATGAACATATCTGGGATGCAAAAATCCCGCTCCATTACGCCTGCCGACGCCGGGCAGACAAACTCCGTCTGCGTCACTGCTCGAAGCGCCAGCGGAAGGTTTTGTCCGTGCGGACACCAGTAGTCGGCGGCGTTCGTTTCCCGTTGGGTGGGGGGGGTCTGCACCGCGACGCAAGAAAACAGAAAGTGGGCAGCGGCAGGAAAGGCATAGGCTGTGGATAAAACAACTACAGACTTCGAAGAATGCAGTAGAACATGGTACAAAAACACAAGATGGAAAAACGAACACACCAGGTAGGAGTGCACGAATACAGCATCTGGTACAAACTGCTACCGGTAGTTTGTTTAATACAGCCTGAGCCTACCGCCCAAGATGCACCCAGAACAATCGGAACACTCCACACTGCTTTTTCGAGACGGTTTCTGAAGTTTGGCACACGCGTTTCATGAGCCCCTGCCGAGCCGTTGCCCACATAAAACATTGAGATATATAGTTCCCGCAACAAGCTTCGATATCGTCTACCGGTAGTTTTGTGTAACGGTTGGATTTAGCTCCCCGTGTGCTGAGCCCAGGTGTTGGGGGGCAAAAACTGGAGTTTGCACCAATTTTGATGAAAGTGTGATCGTTGTACATTTTGGGTACCTATCATTGATTTCGGTTCCGTGTGCTTTTGGTATTTTACAGCTTTACCCGCGTTTTTCTTTCGAAGCGTGGGTGCAAAGCGTTCCTGATATTTTTCCTGTTGACTGATACATTTAGCCTCTATTGACTTGAACAGAAAAAACACCATACTTTCAGTTTTTCTTGAACCGAACAGAAGGAATCCCACGAGAGAAAGGGCCCCGAGAATATTGTTTTTCACGGCGTCTACATCCCCAGTGCGAATGCACCTAGCAAAATTTGGCAGGACAGGAGTACTACGACACGCGCGCAAATATTCAGCGTATTATTGAAAAGGTGTGGGCATTTTGACTTCTGTACTACCGTAATTTTTGTACTACGCCACTTTGTAGTGGCTTATATCCAGTGTACGTTCGAATAAGGGTGTAAACTATGGCATGCCAGCGGTCCGAATGACTGCGCCGAAACCCTTTTCAGACTCTGCCTTGCACCACCTGGAAACGGCTTGCTCGCGAAACAACAGTGAGGTTCATGTTGGATGTTACCTATCTTTAAATACCTCTGACTGCTCGGGGCATGATTCGGTGCTAACGCAAGGCCTCGGGCCTTACCGAACAAAACTGGTTATGCCACTCTCTGGCGCTGTCCATGGCAGCTGTACTCGTACTGTGCGGCAGTCGTGGCCGACGACGTTTGGGCCGATGCGTCTAACCCAACTCGTCGAAGTTAAAACGTTTCGTGTTTAGTAACCACGGTGTATTCCAAACCAGTAAACTATGGAGTCAAAGGTTAACAACAAATAATGAAACCGAAAGTAATAAGCGTACGGAACACATCCAAGGTTTGCAAGGAAATTGCTTTGCTATATAGCACAAATAAAAGTTCAATTCTGTACTTTTGCCAAGCAACTCAACACACCAGTAGCTGTTCGCTAGGTATATTTACGACATCCCAAAAACGTGTACTCGCACGAGTGCACACCTTAACTCGTACCTTCTGAGCCAGCCAGTCCTCGAAAAGGGTTTTGGCCTCTTCCTTGGGAGCACGTTTGCGCGGAGACTCGACATCAACGCCGCAGTCGTAATGTCATCGAATACACCCGCGTCTTCAAGCCGGTTGGCGTTGTGGCTTGCTGTGGCGGCGGCCTGCGATTTTTTCGGCCGCTGCCCCGTCGAAGCCCCCCCCCCCCCTGCGCGGGACCCGCGTCCACGTCTCCTACTGCCGCCGCCTTTGCCCTTCCTCTCATCTCGACGATGACTGTGGTGAGCATGGCGATGACGTCCGCGTTGATATTTCACTTGATCTCCGACGCGGTCGCCAAGTGAGTGGCCTTGCCGGCGTTCGAAAATAGCAGCAGGTCGATGTACTTGAACTTGCGCGTGTTAAGGCTGATAAGCATGTCGTGGTCGAACAGATGAGTACGGCTGGTCAGAGCTTCCCCGTGGCGCGGTAGAAACCGCTTCGCGAGGGCTGCATTGAACACTTCACGAGTTTTCCGTCCGATGTCAGTCAGCGCGTGGAAGGGTCGGAAGGTCTCCGATGAGGCGTCGGCGTCCTCCCGACCGATGGTTGCCACGTGCAGAACCTGGAGTGGTTCGGTCGGCTCGAGGGTGTTGGTCAGGACCAGGAAAACCCTCAGCAGACCCCCTTCTGCGATAGACTCCTGCGTAAGTTGGCAGTCAGGTTGGCGTCCTTGGTCGTTATCAGGATGATGTACACCTCCTAAAACACAAGCGCAAGAAGGAGTCAATTTGGAAAACACAGAGACAAGAGAAAGGAGTCATTTTGATGTCGGACACATAAAATAGTACACCGGTTCCCAGAGCGTTGTACGTAGCAAATCAGTTCTATCCTGCAACGCTTATTCTTTCGTTCGTGAATATTGCACGTTGTTTAGTCGTGCAGGTGAGTCTGTATGTGGCCGTCTCTGCGTTTGGTGTACATGGCACAATGTTCAACCAAAGATCCCACGTTTTATCGAAGGACTGTGGCAATATCTGGTTTAGGTTCGATCAAACCAAATCGTTGTTAGCGCGCTCAAACACTCCAGAGCCATTAGAGCATGCGTTGTCTGTTTCAGGAGTTTGTATTCACGAAGCCGCACTGCTGAATTAGTTGCCACGTTACGATAAAACCGACAGAAATCGTGATCCCTCGCGGTTAACTAGGTGCGTGACACAAACAGCGAGAGGTAACGGCGCGCTGGTACGCTTTGAATCGCTTCAGCAATCAGCGTTTCATTTCAACATGCTGAATTTGGAACACTGTTGTGTATATGGAAGGGCTATCTTCGCATGCATTGCCCACAAGCAAACTGAAATGGATCAGTTCAACCCCGTCGACAGCCAACGTTAGAACCACGGAGTATTTACATCCATGAACTTAACCCTTTTAGAACCGCAGTCCCGTTTTGGGGACAAACCACTCAAACTTCAAGTAGTTTGTCCCCAAAACGAGACTGCGGTTCTAAAGGGGTTAAGAGTGGTCGTAATGAAGGTACGGCGTACATACATCTTGGCACGATATCGACGTCGGCTAGGGCCAAAAACGGGCAATATAAATCACCATCGCCGAACCGACATGGGAACAGGAAACCCCAAAACAATCAAGCAGCAGCTTACATCAATTCTCAGCTTCACCAGGGGAAAAGGGTCTCCTTAACTTTGCGAACGTGACACGTCTCGAGGGCATCCCATTTTTGCAGCAGGCCCAGCAGCATCGTGCAGGACCTAGGTGCTGATCCAGCGCTGGGCAACGGCTTGCGATAGTTTGGCCGTGGATCTCTTGCCGCCGGAGAGGATCTCCACCTCATTTTCAAGTTGGATCTGCATAATATTATGGTTGAGAGCACGACAGCACAAATAAAAGGCACGGAAGATTCGAACACGCGTTGGTTTTTGGACAGCACCCAAAACCAGGCACGGAAGATTCGAACACGCGTTGGTTTTTGGACAGCACCCAAAACCACAGTAGTAACGTCACCAATAAGAGAGATAATACGTACGCAGTCATTTGCGAGCTCGAACTATTACGGGGGACCATAGTTGATAGGACCTACGGTATACAAAAACTATATTTTCAACAATTTTACTAACAATATTTAGTCCTATCAACTGTGGTCCCCAGTAATAATAGCTGGTTTGAAGCGCACCTACGCTGTAGCCAAGGAAACTCGAATTTTCAAGGGTTATTTGCGGTTCCCGGTCAGTACACCGTGCAGGTGATCGTGCATCGGACGTCCTACCGTTCGATTTTAACAAATCGGATGCCTGAATGTGCTATTTGGTGCGGTTTATAGATATTGGAAATCCTACGACGGCGCGGTTCGGCGGCTTCCATGTGTCTACGGAGCGGTTCGGCGCGGTTTTTGGAGAAGAATAGGAATGCTACGGTGCGGTTATTCCAAATCGGATATGTTACGGTCCGGTTCGGTGCGGTTTCCGGATATCGAAAATCCCACTGGTGTCCGGTTCAGAGCCGTGATATATCCTACGGTGCGGTTTCCCCCGGTCACACGTCGTACGGCGCGGTTTCACGTCCACCACGTTTTGTTTTGCGGTTCCACTCCCTGCAGGCAGACCCTTATCACCGCTTTTCACAATTGCTACCGGGTACGAGTAGCACGTTTTCATTCATAAATGACGTCATTTGCGACGTCTCCCGATCGGTCGACACTCGATGCTGAAAGCGGGATTTGATGTGGTTTCGTTCGCACGACACCTCATGCTTGACTTGAGGTCTACATAAAATCTCTCTTTTAAATTTCTATTTTTATACCTGGTATCTCAACAATTTTTCGGGGTCGCTAGGATTGAAGATTATTCATATACTACTGTGAAAAGTAATCCTATAAAAATATTATAATGTCATGTGAAAAAAGAGTTATTACACGTACGGTTATGTCGTATGGTTGCCCTAGTATAATCAATAATCCATTACTGTATATAAATCGTCAAAGGTACGAGTATAATGCTGTTTTCATACGTCGTGAACCCTACGGAGCGGTTCGGTGCGATCTTCCGACGCCGTAAAATCTTCGGTGCGGTTTACAAAAGCAAACTTCGTACGATAAAAAAACGTAACTAGCGATTGATTAAAATCACAAAATCACCCTTCATTACACCCTTCTAAACTGGCTGCTGAGCCCAACCCCAAACCCACACCCAGGTAATTTTTCTTCATAGGTAACATAGGTCTTATAAAGGTCATAATTAAGGCCGAAGCACTCAAACCACAAAGGAGACTGTCGTCCTTCTTCCGAAACAAGCGCGGCAGGCAATCAACTCCGCAACTTTGTAACCAGTACATAATTTAGCAAAAAAGAACTTCGTTGGGGTTGGGGGAGAGGTAGGGGTTGAATATGATCGGAAGAGACAATGGGAGCCCAAGCTGAGCGGCACGGCCCTATCAGCGCGAGCAACGTTAGCACATACATGACTATTTTGTGCCAGCCGCGATCAGGGAGAGAGATACATGTTATTATGTCGATCAGGTCTCTAGCCATGGGTACATGAGAGGCCCAGTTATATTCTTGCCCCATCAACAACAACTTGAAACAGTCCGACGTACTTAACCCCTTTAGAACCGCAGTCCCGTTTTGGGGACAAACCAGTCAAATTTCAAGTAGTTTCTCCCCAAAATGGGACTGCGGTTCTGAAGGGGTTAACATGGTTAGAGGAGAGTTTGTTGCCGACGTACATTGCTGCAAGATCCAAAAGGTCGCGAGCGTCGGTGTTCTTCGAGGCGCCGCGTGAGTTGGCCATGTCGGTGCCGTCGATGGTGACGCGGTTGAGCATGTGAGGGAAGCATCACTCGCGCTTGAAGTGACGCCCGACTCCAGTCGAGATATCAGATCCAGCGTCAGTCACGGCGCCGGCGATGTCCTTCTCCCGTGCACCATGCTGGGCCAGCACTTACTTGCCGGAGCCACTTCATCACTACTTCGCCGGGTATCTTGCCGAGAGATGGCTCTGGCCTGAAAAGCTTCACCGCCAGCAAGTGCGTCCTCAAGATCATGTTCCGATCCATGAAGAAGACACGGACACCTGCGGGCATTCCAAACAAAGGCGAGTCACGTCGCGTTACTGAAGATCCCGACGTCAATTTTTTTAGGGTTTGCTCAAGGCTTTCGAACAAGTAGTAGACAAGGGCATATGGGTTTGTCCAGGGCTTTTCAAAACGTGAACAAACATACTCACCGATACACTCTTCTCCTGACACTTTGCTCTGCTATAGGTTGCAGTTAATGAAGACAACAAGGGATGAGGGCAGCACGGATCTCGGTGACGTTAAACCTCTTCGTCGTGGTGGGGTAAAGCTCGACGACCATCCTCTTGACCTGCGACGTCGCGAGCAGTGGTCTATTTACAGGTTGTCTTTAATAGCAGTAGGTTGCGCGCACGTCGAAGGCTTTTCAACAATACACATTCGGCAGCAGTCAAACAACGAAAGATGGGTACTTCGCTTAGATGTTTGACTCTATTAACAGGCACGTGCTTTGGGGGGGGGGGGGGGGGGGGGGTGTTGTCATGTGCATGGCAGTAGTGATCGATTGGAAGTTTTTTTACCCCTAGATTGGCCAAGCAAGGAAGGGGGAACAACACAAGTGTATTTCTTGTTCTTCTGTCGTGCAAAATATGCTCGTACGTATCCACTACGGTCACAGTGCCCGACAGAGGGGGGGGGGCATGGCAGACGTGTGTCATGCAGAGAGGACCACAACTCACACACAAGTATCCCGTGCGGTAAATATCAACATCGGTGGCTTTTTCCATGCGGTAACAGTAACAGCCACAGGTGTTGATCATCGCACCCTTGCGAGCGTACTATGAATAGATCGTGCAAGAAATATTGGGGATGTATACCCTTCTGTTAATTTGACACAACACATTGATATCATCGAAAGTGTTCATTTGAACAATGGCGTAGAGGATATACGTATTGAGTAATAGAGTCAAGCAATACTCGATGGCAGACCGTGTTGGTACAATCCAATGTAAAAGAATACCTGTACAAACATATTCAACGGAACAGAACATATCGATGGGCACGCTCGAAATCCTACTGGGCTGGGATATGTTTTGATGGATGACCTTGACAGCAAATTAAATAGGGCAAAAGGTATTAATCGATGCCGTAAATAGATTGCAAGAACAATGGGCACTGACTTGCGAAGACCTATTCAAATGTGCAGTAAGTGTCGCCCGATACCATAGCGCACCTAGCGCTTGCAACTTGCAACAATATGGAGTGGATCAACAACATAAGGGAGTCGATCGATATCAACAGACACCAATTCCTTGCAGCATTACGTATCACGGTAAGTATTTATCTGGATCAAAAAAAAAAAAACACATATCGCTTGCAGAAACAGCCGACGACATCGGTCCTTCTCAATATGCACGTATCGCTTGAAGCAACAGGTACGCTTGAAGCAATAGCTATCGGCCTGACTCAACGAACACTCATCGCTTGCAGGGATCGGTATCGATCGCTATCATCAGTAGAAACCTATCGCGTGCACCATATCGCGTGCACCAATAGGTATCAGTCGGTATCAATAGACACATATGGCTTGCAACGATAGGTGTCGGTCAGTATCAGTAGACACCTATTGCTACCAGCAGTAGGTATCGGTCGGTATCGATCGACACATATCGCTCGCAACAATAGGTATCGGTCAGTATCGGTAGACAACTATCGCTTGCCCCAGTCGGTATCGGTCGGTATCAATCGACACCTATCGCTTGCATCAACAGATATTGGTCGGTATCAATAATAAACCATCGGTTTCAGCGATCTGTATCGTTTGAGTGGGATATCAAGAGGTATTCTTAGGTTGATAGCCTGTTGTTGGGAAAAATCTGCATACCCTATTCATACCCAAGATACCTATCGATAGACACTTTTACAATCCGATCGGGCGCCCAGTAGCCTATTGCGCTGACTTCCCGAACCTTATGGGGGCTTACAATACCTATGGATGTGCTCTGAAACCAACCGATTATGACCCGCAGTAGTAGGTATCGATACTTATTTTTTTCAATCTATTGGACGTCCAATAGCGTGACTAAAAGGGTATTATCGAGGGTATAAGAGGTATTTGAAAAACATACCAGGTACCAGGTATGTAACATCACCCACACTCACGGCTCTGTTGTCAAGGCCATCCATCTTGAGCTTGCTGCGGCACAACAACGACAGACAGCGCCGGATCCGGAGGTGCTCCGTGATGCTGAACGGGCATGCAGCATGAACAATAAAGTTCTTCACGAACTGCAGCTGAATCGATGGTACCGGTTCGGTTTGTCTTCAAACACCTGGCTTTCCAGGACTGCATCCTTCTCCTCCACGGTGGTTGTTGTTTCCTGTATTTGTTCAACAATTAATTGAGCACACCGGGCCAGGCGATTTATTTGTTGATCATCGCGTCCATCCATTGGGCAATGCAGGGCAAGGCAACGCGAACACTTATGTACTTGACGATGACACACCACCACCCCGTCTTTTTCTCGCAGGGGGGCAGAACATATACAAACACAAGATCGGGATGGAGGTACAAAATACGAACATCACGTCAATGTTCGCTCTGTTTTTTTTTTTTTTTTTTTTTTTTTCCATCCCATTTATTATCTTCGCACGTCTTCTTCTCTCTCTCCTTCCAACTCGTAACTCAGATCCGGGGTCACATAGCAGGCTCTTCTCCCCCCTTCCCGCTACGGTACGTGCCTTCATTTTTTATCGCGAGAAGATTTCAGCCTTTTCTTCCCTCGTCGACTCGCATCGAATTGTGCCTACCCACGCTGCAAGGCGCTCTCAACAATTGAATCCCTTTTTTTTTTATTTTTGCAAATAAAGTCAAAGTCCGACCCACCTGGGGCTCGAACCCAGGACTCAAACAAGTAGAATTCGAGGTTAACCACTTGAACCACCGGGGCGACCGGCTTATATGGGGCCACCAAAAGAAAGAGCAGCCTGGTATATAAACATTTACATTTGCACTTCAAACCAGCTGAACCGAACGTCGCAAATGATACAATCCGCAACACACCTAGACACCACACACATAAACAAGAAATAGGCGCGAAACTCATCGCTTGGTGCCCGCAGCTGCGATGGCGCTCTGGATGTTATGCGCATCCGATAAGTGCTGCGTAGCTCCTGTTGTTGAGTCTGAGTGAATGTTCAGCATATATATATGTTTATCTTGCATCAGTATTCGTTGCTTGCCAGGCACGCCCACTCCTGTTTCCTCTTGCCTGCCGGGACGCGCTCCCTGCTTGGCGGAATAAACTCCAGCCTCGCGCCGTAGAAGGCCGTGATACTGTGCTTCTTGCGTTTGGTGCCGATCGCAGCCAATGCATAGCCGGGGGGGGGGGCGTAAGTTCGTACGGCCTCTCGTACGGCTTCCGGGACGTGATCTGGAAACACCAGACCCTACACCTCTGCATTCAAGCCTGGTTGGGGTGCTTCCAGCGGCATCATCAGCTGTTGTTGGTCGTCACCATCCAAAAAATTGTCCGCTTGAAGGTGATTTTGGTGGTGATGCTGCTGACCCGCTGCCATCGACAAGCGCATCAACACCACTAATACAATAATAATACTCGTACTCATCGCACATTAGTTGAGCGGTGATATGTGCTCCGGGTGAGTTTAGATGTGTTGTTGTGGGCCCTCGTGATGTCTCCCGTTTCCCTCGGTGCTTGTCAGTCAACGACAAAATAAAATGCATGTTTTTTCCGAGCTCTTGACGTATCTTCTGCTATACTACAGCAGAATCGTCTCCCCCGTCTCTCCGTCCTCCAACCATCGCATTCGTACGATCCCCTGCGACAGAGCATCTTAATATCTACAAATACAATTAGACAGATAGACACGGCCGGAAGATATCAAAACATTTTGTGTGATGTTCTTGACATCAAACCGTTCTTTCTACCCGTCGACATCTTGCACAACCAGTGTCCGTGCCGATTCTTCGAACGTAGAAGATATACAAGTTATGTCGTACCAAAGCTGCGCCACAGATAGATATAGGTTGTCAGGTAAGTAAGCAGGAAGCACAATATCAATTGGAGACAGCAATGCAGTGCCATGATCGTACCTGATACGATAGGCATGACATACAAACTCTATGAAATAGTGAAACAGAAGAACAAGAAACCAAAAAACAAAAAACAAAGAAGAAATTTAGGTTAAGAGAGACAAACTGAAGAAACAATAGAAGAAACAAACTGTCGGCCCCCCCTCCGCAGGGGATGGGCAGACCCTTGAAAACAACGAGCTGGAAAAATCCTGGATAAAAAATAAAAGCACCACGATTGTATACCTGGTACATACTTGACTTGTACCAATTTTAGTGATTGGGCTATAATATGATTATAGAACTATTAATACCACTGCGGGAGTAATGGCAAGAAAACACACACTGCTGCATTAATAGCATTTTTAGTCATTTTCAATATTTTTTCATTCGCCTCGAAATATACCCTGTCGACAACCACACAGAGATGATGTGCATCTTAATAATGCATGCATTAGACGACGCGATACGGTGACATCGTGCCGGGAACGACAGGAACGATGACATACTTCCGCAATTAACCCACGTACAAAGGGAGATTACACCAAAGAAACACTAGCAAAAAAACGGAAGAGAAGAATGAAACGAATGAAGAGGACGGGAAACGAGCGAAGAGATCAAATTATTGTGATCATTGAGTGTAATAGAGCCAAAGCTCGGACGGGTCTTGAGCCCGAGCCAACCCGTAGCAGGAACAGCGACGAAAAGAAGGGAGACACAAAACCAAAACTTGCTTAATTCTAGTAAAGTGGCGCACAGGACTGCTGCGAATAGTTTTTGTCAAAAACACTATATACACGAAGATGGTGAAAAGGTCTATGTACCACATCTATCGCCCAGAACAGCAGAATAGCACATAAACAAACAAACGCCGATATCTGCTGCCGAAAAGCCAGGATAGGCGTAAAGGCATACGGATATCCATGCCTATACCGTCCGAACAATGGGATGGCGAACTGTCTTCAAATCGTTACCTATCGCCATGATGAGCAACAATAGAACGTTGAAAATACGTATCGATGCCTATTGTCCTATCAGCAGGATAGCGTCAAAATCTATCGTCTCAAACATTTTTTTTTTTTTGCCTATCCCATTTATTATCTTCGCCCATCTTCTTCTCTCTCTCCTTCCAACTCGTAACTCAGATCCGGGGTCACATAGCAGGCTCTTCTACTCCGTTCCCGCTACGGTACGTGCCTTCATTTTTATCGCGAGAAGATTTCAGCCTTTTCTTCCCTCGTCGACTCGCATCGAATTGTGCCTACCCACGCTGTAAGGCGCTCTCAACAATTGAATCCTTTTTTTTTATATTTTTGCAAAAGAAGTCAAATGTCCGACCCCCTTGGGGCTCGAACCCAGGACTCAAACACAAGTAGAATTCGAGGTTATCGACTTGAACCACCGGGGCGACCGGGGTCATATTGGAAAGAATCAATATCTCATCTATCGATTCGTATCGTCCTGAACAATAGGTTTAAGTCGATACCTATCGATGCTTATCGTCCCGAACATTAGGATAGGACCAATACCTATCGATACCTATCGACATGAACAATAGGATACTCCCAATCGATGCCTATCGTTCTAGACAATAAGATAGTGTCAATACCTATTGAAGCCCATCGTCCTGATCAATAGGATAGGGTCAATACCTCTCGATGCCTATCGCCGTGATCAATAGGGTAGCGCCAATACCCACCGATAGCTATTGCCCACGACAATTATAATAGGGGGCGTTCCTAATTGTCAACACCCTTTTGCCCGATCATTACCTTTCTGTAAGTAGTGCATATCGATACCCATTTTATTTGTTTGAGCAATGACCCAACTAGGCTTTAAAGCCAGGCAATCGATACCTATTACAAGCTCCGATAGGCCTCGTATTGGAATAAGATCCTATCGATTGCCTATCAACCTCGAACCTACCAGGTATTGTCCAGGGTTTAATTACCATGATATATATCGCGCAGAAGAAATTCGTTGCAAAGCAGGCGAGAGAGGAAAGCGTGGCACTTTGCTTGGACTTTTAATGGTGCTCTCATCGTGTTCCTACACGTGGGGCAGCTGGGAGATATCTCCCATCATACTGGTTACTATGAATCATGATACCTGCTACCTGGTATATACTCGTACGTGTTCATGCCTGGGAGTTTTTACGTGTATACAGATGTAAAGGACACGGCCTACCGTACACAGAGTATACCGCTGCTGTTTCGCTCTTTGTGTCAGACGCAACAACAAGAGTAAGCAATAGGAAAGGTGTCCTAGCCTCGATCTCTTACATGTTCCAAACTGCTGTTCACGAAAACCGCAGGGAAGTAAAGTAGTGTAGACAATGCAATGCCTTGCCATCGCAGTGGATACGACAGGCACGGCAAATGCAATCCATCGCAGAGAAAAAAACGAAGGAAACACGAAAACAAAACTCGGGAGAAAAAAAAAGCGGACAAAGCGCACAGGCGTGCGTGCGAAGGTCTGTATGGGGCATGTTGTACGCCGATGATGCAGTAATTGTCTCGAAGCCGGCTGAAGGGCTCGCAAAAATGATGACAGTCATCGTGACTGTCTTCGAAGCAGCAGGCCTCACGGTGTCGGAAAAGAAGACTGAGACAATGGTCCTACAAACACCAGACCGGACAACCCTCGCACCACCGCTCGTCATCGAAGCGGCAGGTCAGAGGTATAAGCAGACGACCCAGTTATTATACCTAGGCGGCGTTATCCACGAAAACGCTGCGCTCTCGCTCGAAATCGACGGACGGATCCGCCTCATGCGAGCATGCCTCAAACGTTTCGGCCCGGAGTTGTATGATAGGACGACCACCCCCCTTAGCCTTAAAGTCCGAATGCTGAAGGCCGAGGTGATTGAGACCCTGCTGTACGGGTGTGTGACGTGGACCCTCAGAGCGGAACACTTTGCCAAGCTTCGAACGGCTCACCACCAAGTCCTGTTGCGAGTCATTGGCTTCCAGCGCCGACTTCGTACTGACCATGCCACCCTCTCGTACGCGAAGGTCCTCAAGATGACACGTTGCGAGAACATCGAAAGGACCATTCGTAAACGGCGGCTCTTCTTTGCGGGGGGCGTGGCACGGCAAAGCAAAGAGCGATCACCCAGTCGGGTAATGTTCGGGACGATAGCTGGTGGGGAGAACCCGAGACCAGGTGGGCAGTGTAAGACTTGGCATAGATGCATAGTCGAAGACCATAGGGAGTTCCGAACCACCGAAGGGTCAACGGAAGTAGCCCCCTTGGTGTTCGGAGTTGAGACCAAATGAGCGGGGAAGTGGTACCAGGGGACCCTTGAAGCAGCCGAACGGTTCATGATGAGGTAGCACGAGACTGAGGCTGAGATGAGTAGGCAGCGCCGCGCATCCGCCGTGGATGGTGCCCAAGGGAACGGGGTGGGAGGGGGCAACAGGAGAAGTGGCAGAAAGCCCGACCAAGGGAATGCGGAGAGGGGGGGGAACAGGAGGGGTAGAAGGGAAACTGCGGTAGACGAAAGTAGGAAGGAGATGGCCGACAGGGTAGCAAGGCACCAAGTCGACTAGGAAGTAGAACATGACCATACTACTAGTGCTACCAACTGGTGCAGCTGGTTCGAACGTGGTCTTCCCTTGTCTTCTCTTTTGGTTGTGTTGTTTTTTTTTTTCTTTCTTTCTTGCGCTGACTCTCCGTGATTTTCATTTTTTCTCTTCCTCTTCCTTTTCTGATTGATAAGCCGTACTGAAGGAGCCGTGTGGCGTGGTTGGATGACGAACCTGCTCTGCTCGTTTCGTATTGTTTGACGCCAAGGGGCTGGGCATAGTTGACGAACGCAGGGCGGAGACTGCAGTCTGGGTAGCAAGGTACCAGGCGGATTAGCAGGGAGAACCTGGCTATACTACTCGTACCACAAACTGCTGCCGCCACCTGGAGAGTGCTTTTGGCTTTGGTCTGCCTGTTATTTCCCCTTTGTTATTTTTCCTTGTTACTTTTTTCCTTGGTTCTTTGTCTTACTCTGTTTACAAGCAGTGGTGCTTTTTCGTATTATTTTTCTTAGTTTTTTTTTCAGCTCGTTCTTTTTCAAGTGTTGGCCACCTCGCCTGCAGGGGGGGGGCACGACAGATTGTTTCTCCTAGATTTTGCTTTCATTTTTTTCTTTTTCTCCTTCGATTTGTCTACCTTGTTTTTGTTTTCTCTTTGATTGTTTCTTTTCGTTTCACCATTTCATAGATTGCGTATGTCGTGCCTGTCGTATCTAGTATGATGACATGGCTTTGCATTGGCCACTGCAGTGCATACTGCACACGTGGCAACGCAGTAACTCTGTGGCGTAGCTTTGTGACCACAGAGCTTGTACCTCTTCTAGGATTGGAGAATCGGCACGGACACTGGTTGTGCTGGATGTCGACGGGTAGAAAGAACGGTTTAATCTGAAGAACACACACACACACAGGACAGGCTCGTGCAGACATTATTAATATTTCGAGTGATCAAGGTATACTACTGTAACACGGACAGAAATAACACCCCCGTTACAACACCGTGGTTCGGAGTTTCAAACAATCATCACCGGGTGTGATGTTGCGTTCTAGGTTGCAGTAGAGTGTGGTATCTAACGTATCCCCGGCGACAGCCACCATGCTCGGCAGCCTCGAAGCTAGGGGGTGTGGTAACGAAAGGGAGTCGTACTGAGGGTGTATGCTACCGTTAGCGATGGTTGCTGAGGATTGTGAACCACGGCCACACTGCAGGGGATAGGTAACAACATCAATCATTTTTGAGGAGACTGAACAGACTGCGGCAAGAGTGCAGGGAGTAGGACCACAATGGGTGACTGAAACACATGAGAGATACTGGTTTGAAACCAGAGTTGTTTTGGCATCATCACGTATTATTGTGTAACCTGCTTGTCGCGGTGATTTTTGGATCCTCCAAAACGACGTCATCGTCGCTGGAGACGCGGCATCATCAGGTACCGGCGTTTGGGGGCCCCACACGTGTTTGGTACACCATGATGGGACCCCGCTGTTGCCTCCACGTTGGTGTCGAAACCGCTTCCCATAACGTGTGAACGAAATGAAACGGACGCTGAGATGAAATGTTGAGATTGGTACTGTTTTCAGTCGGTTCCGGTTGCGGGTGTGGTATTCAGCGTACCCTGGTGACGAAGCGATGGTCGAAAAAAACAAAACAAAAAACATCTCAACGGGTGCTCTTATGTAGGTGGGGGTGTTATCTAATGGGGGTGTACTCCAGATCGTGATATGAGGTACACTTCTGTGGTCGAAATCAATCCGTTGTTTCTGCAATGCAGAACTTCGCTAGCCACGCTCACCCGATAGCGCCCTTGGGGGAGGTAGCAGAAGGCGCCATAGGAGCCGAAAAAATATGCGCCTGTTGTATGTTTTTTTTCCTGGGTTGATGACGAGCCTGTTCGGTTTGTTTCGTACTATTGCCTAACGCATCCTCTACGACAGTAGTAGTAGGGCGCAGTCGACGAAAACAGTAAGGGGAGGGTAGGCAGAATAATAGTGAAGTACCAGATCGACTATAGTTTGAAGAACCTGTTTATGCTACTCGTACCCCAAACTGCAGCGGCTGCCTGGAGGGTGCGTTTTTGTTCTTCCGTTTGCCTGTTGTTCTTTCTTGTCGTTCTTCGTCCTACCACGTACGCAAGTTGGCGTTGTCTGTCACATATCTTTCGGGGGATCACGACTCTCTTTTAGGTATTTGTTTTCGATTAGTTTTACTTTGTTTATTTATAGTTTTCTCCCTTAGTTGTGTAGAATGTCAATATCAGTCCTGTCGTATCCAACACGACGACATCGCATTGAGTTGTCTAGTCCTCTCACTCAGTGCGCAACAATGTATTCGTACTGTCTCTGTGACCATCTGGCTAGACGCACTTGATGGGCTTCCTCACCCTAATTAGGCATGTTTCTTGGGCGCGAGGACGTCAAACGTACTGGACTATATAGTGGCCAACTCATTTAGTGGAATGCTACTACTGCCAGTACCCAATGTGCCAGTGCCCAGCTATACTTCAACAGGCTATACTTGAAGGAAAGGAGGCGCACACTGAAGCACGACACAAGGGTCTGCATACAGCCCCAGCCATTTTTTGTGGTTCGAGTGGCCGGAACTTTTACCATGCAATACTTTTCGGGTAAATAAACACATATTCGACTGGTTAGCTAAACAAACACATTTGAACCGCATGGCCCATAATATCGCGTAACAACTACATACAGCAGCTGTAGTATATTACCAGGCATGTTACAGTAAGACCCCCAGTGGAAACGAACACACACGCATCCAACCTGATCCAGGGGGGTCAGCGCTAGGTTGTATTTTTCCTGAGCCTCCATTCGTTGTGCGGTAGCGTTGTTTGTTTGAAATATATATGTGGGTTGGAAGGTCCTCCCCGCGTGCAGATCAATAGAGGCTCGTACTCGTGGGACTGTTTGTTGCACGCTGCAGCTGCAGCTGCTGCTGCTGTTGCTGCTGCCGATGGTGTCGTCGTATTTCGTGTTGCCTGCCTGGTAGGTAAAGGGCACCCTAGATATATTGATATTGTGGTAGATTGTGAAAACAAAACCCTACGCCTGACCAAGACTTGATTGAAACTCTATTTTGCCAACCTCAAGCAACCTCGAGGACAGGGTACGCCTTTTATGTGTGTTATCTCCTTGTCTAGGCGGCTTTTCGTAAACAAGAACGTACTGACAGCATTTGTGCCGTAATGTTGTGACCACAGCGCTCACTGAATAAAATAGCTACTAATGAAAATAGCTCTGATGTACTTTTGTCATTTTGTGACCGCGGACCTTGTTTCTCCTGCCGATAAAACAATCGACGCGGGCCTTGGTTGTGCTGGAAATCGACGGGCTCATTCTTGCAGGAGAGCGTTTTCCCCATTTTCCTAAGGGAGACACGTATCAATATACAGAGGCGTTCTGTCACTTTAGGTGAAGATCATCACTACTAGGAAAAAAATCAAGTTTCTTAAATTTCACACAAAATACAGAAAATAGCAGGAATATATTTGTTTTTATCGAAGAGTTTTTTTCAGATTTTACACGTGTTTTTCGCCCAATTTTTCAATATTTCAGTTTCTGGATTCGTTTGTTCCAAATCGTTTCCGAGGTTTTCTTCCCGGAAGTTATAAGTGTTCAATGTGGATGATCATGCTGCACATTGTCGGATGGGAAGAGAAATTATATATACCTGGTATACATATTGATGCAGATCTCCGAATATTTTGAAACTTTGGAAATATTTATGGAAAAAACGCTCGCTGATAAGTATGAGCCTAAATAAACACGCACATTTCGCCAGGGTTCAAAACTCGGTACAGGTGCAGGTTGTTGTGCTGGATGTCGACGGGTAGAAAAGACGGGTCGTTATGGGAAACGCGTATTAAACCCATATCGACACCAGCAAAGAAACACGTCATAATACACGGTAGTCTACAGGCAGTAGGCACAAAACCGCCTTGGCGAGGGTGACTACGGTCATCGAAACAGAACCGAAATACCAACTAAAAAACAACATCAAAATAAATGCATGAAACGCGTGCCGATGATGTGACTATCAATATCTCGCGAGACGCATTTGCCGGGTTTCCTCGACGTGGTCAGGTTTGTTTCTTGGCGTGAAGACGTCTGAACTACTGCCGGATATACCGGGTAATTCCATCGGTGCGATACTACTGCCAGTACATATTGTGTCAGGTGCCCGACTTTTGCATCAACAGCATACCAGGTAGAACGGAATGAACGCAGAGGAGCACAAACACATTAAAGCGAGACACCAAGTTATTCGAAGTCCAGTGCGTAGGCTGAACTTACCCCATGCACAATAATACTAGAATGTAAACAAATCTCCGCCAGGAAACCTGAGCTTGTTGCTAATTGTTGATACTTTTCGAACCCATGTCGCACATGGTATCAGGGTATCAAGGTACCCGGCCGACTATTTCATAACAGGGACAACCTGGGTATGCTACTCATACGAGATATTGTACCTGGGGGGTAATAAGTGGGGGTTTGGTTTGCCATCTATTTTCTCCAAGCAAGGGTAAACAAGTAGTAGTGTTGTGTTCCAGCTTTTTCCCAGCTCGTTCTTTGAGGTGGCTGCCGCATACCCTGCAAGGGGGGGCCTGATAGAATAATAATTATGTAAATCTCTCCCGGAGAAGCACGTGTGTATCTCTCTTGGAGAAACACGCGGGTGGCTTGGTGGCACCTAGTGACCGTGAGGTTCGCTGTTGTTCCAAAAAACAGAAAAGAAAGAAATGGTTTGAAAGGTGGCGCTTATTATGTGGCCGTGCTCTGGAGAGCGGTGGTGTGTCGGGGAGTGAGCTCGGTGGGGCTCACAACACGTGTGTGATCACATGGTGCGATCCCCCCAGTGAGAAGTTGGTCTCAACTTACTCTACATGTATGTCCTACATGTCTACATACCTTCTTCTTTTTTTTTCATTTTTCTTTCATTCCCGTTTGTACCTCTTTGTGTCTTTGTTAGTATGGTCCGTTTTGCCTTTTTTTTCTTTTTTTTGCGTTTTGCTATTTGCGTCTGCTTTAGTTTTGTTTTTGTTTTTCTTTTGCTTAGCTTCATCTTCTTTTTTTTAGGTTTTTGTCTGTCATTAATAGTCTCCTTTTCGCTTCCCTGGTGTCCGCAGTGGTGGAGTGCGTATGCTTGTTTTTTCTTTTTTGCCTCTGTTTTTACTTGAGGAATTATTTCTTCCACTCCAGACGAGTTATTGTGAGAACAACAACAACAACAACATACCCTCACTATTCCATGTACCAGTACCCTACGATACGATATACTAGGAGTACTCTTATTGTGTCCCCGACTGATAATCTTGTCTCATATCATCATCGTAGATAGATCTGTCAAGGTCAGGACGATATTAATTAATAGACAGTTCTTCTATCGTGCATTCTAACATTCGAACAGGCCCGACACTTTGTTTCTCCTATTATTTTGCCTTTTTTTTCTCCTTCTCTTTCGACTTGTCTTCATTGTTTTTTTTTTATGTTTCCTTTGGTTTCTCTATGTCATAAAATGTGTATGTCGTGCCTGTCGTATCCAGTAGACGTCGTGGTGATAACATGGCATTGGATTGCTCAGTAACTGTGCATACTGCATACGTGGACACGTAGTATCTCTGAGGCGAGGCTTTGTGACCACATCTCTTCTAGGATTGAACAACCGGGACGGAGACTGGTTGTGCTGGATGCCGATGGGTAAAAAGAACGGTTTATTTGGCAAAAAAAACATACACACATCGCAGCCACTGCAGCAGTTAGTTACAAACGACTATTGTCTGTTGTTACAGTAGGACCCCCAATGGAAACGAACACACACGCAGCCGGGTCCACAGTAGTACGAGGGGGGTTAGCGCGTGGTCGCAGATCTCTCGGGCCTCCACTCGTCGTTCGATGCTAGTGTTACTTGTTTGCAAGATAGATGTGCGATGGGGTGTTCTGCACCCGCGCAGAGCAACATACTCGTGAGGCTGCGCGTTGCGTGCTCCTGCTAGATATGCTGGCACCGTGGGTTTCTTTGTTGTTTGCCTCGTATGTATCGTACACGCCGGACACGTTGAATTTAGCTGCGTTAAAGCTGCGGATATACTTGGTAGCTCGTGAAGAACCATACGTCCGACCAAGGCTTGAAAGCTTATTCTCGCTTTTGAATATTAGACTTGAGTCCCCTTGAGCAAAGGCTAAAGTAGTACTACTGTTGTTCCATTTCTCGGGTACATACCAGTTATCATGTATGTACGGCTCGGTTCAGCGATCGAAGCTGAAAGCAATAACCTGTGATGGTTCTCACATTGGTTCACTTTCCTGAAGTCCTGCCTTTGATCAAACGATTAAGTACGAAATAGTTCGCACGGCAGTGGGATACCTACTGCAGTTCCTGGGAGTCTTCAAGCGAACCGGTGCGAACAAGCTGTGGTGTACGCTGGGTGTACCATTCCGTATCATTTGCAAGCAACGAGACCACAGGAACATACCCTTAAAGTTTGGGGATATAACAGTCGACAAATATAATAGGAAACACAAAAAAAAATCAACACAAACTGAAGAACGAAACGAAACAAAGTGGAACAAACGGGGGGGGGGGGAGAAGATCGAGAAGCAAGCATGCGCACAGGGCGCAGGCCACGTGCCAAGGATAAGATCGCTGTTTGCTGGTATTATGTGCACCTGATGTACCAGCACAAGGACGTCTCCAAAGGGAACAGGCCAGTGGCAGTAACAAAAGAAGGGGGTGAACAATTGTATTAGGTACCTACTATTAACAACAAACCAAAGACGAACATCTAACTACTAGCTGTGTGTCGGATTGAAGCACAACCGACACTAAGCACAACATAGAGCGAGGACGAGAGACAAATGGACCAACGCGGATATACTGTGACGTTTTTTTGCACATTTCTTGCCTCCCCAAAACGTTTACCTGGCGTCCGTATTGCTGCTGGTACTTTTCATATGGACCTACCTGCTATTACGTATTATGAAGGTATTGAAACGAAGAGTCCATATTTTTCGTCGACCGACTGCTGGGCAGGGCACGCGCTTCGAACCAAGGTATCGCACACAATTGTTGCTTGCCATAACATCGGGAAAGATCGCGAGTGTGTGTGTCTGTCTGTCCGTCGACTCCCCGAACCCAGCGCCAGTGCCAAACCTTCATCGTAGAGATACGCGAGCTCGGGTCACACAACCACGACAAAGACAGGATTGAGTTTGATCGATGCTGGGCCGTGGGGTCTATCCTCACAATTAATAGACACAATTACTCGACTCAATTCGTCACGGCTACAGACGGACCGTTACCCCTCCTCTCACCACATTACGAGGCAGCTACTTGTATGTTGTCGCCGAAGATGCCCGCTGTAGCTTGTGGTATTCTGTTCCAGAAACTATCCGTGGGCGTCTATCTGCCGTCCGTGAGCAGAAGCAGAGCTTATGTATGGTCGTCGGGCTTTGGGGGCGAGGCGGCGTGGGCAGCTCGAGGGTATTTCGAGGTTTTGACAGGTGTGCGTATCCCAAATTGTAGTTTTTGAAAGATGTGTGTTTATTGTTTTTCGCACAAAACTGTGCTTTCTACCGACCGGCATCCAGCACAACCAGTGTCGGTGTTGATTCTGCAGTCCCATTATAGTTGGTTAATACTGGAATAGAGGGACACAAGTTACGTGGTCACAAAACCATGCCACAGATATACTACTGTAAAGTGGTATACAAAGAGTGTGTGTGTTCTTCACCTTCCTCATCAGTAGATATTTCTACTCCTCAGCATCCTGCACAACAGCGCCGCGCATCCGCCGTGGCTGGTGCCCAAAGGAACGGGGGGGGAGGGGGCAACAGGAGAAGTGGCATAAAGCCCGACCGAGTGAATGCGGAGAGGGGGGGGAACAGGAGGGGTAGAAGGGAAACGGCGGTAGACGAAAGTAGGAAGGAGATGGCAGACAGGGTAGCAAGGCACCAAGTCGACTAGGAAGTAGAATATGACCATACTACTAGTGCTACCAACTGGTGCAGCTGGCTCGAACGTGGTCTTCCCTTGTCTTCTCTTTTAGTTTTGTTTTTTTTTCTTTCTTGCGCTGACTCTCCGTGATTTTCATTTCATTTTTTCTCTTCCTCTTCCTTTTCTGATTGATAAGCCGTACTCAAGGAGCCGTGTGGCGTGGTTGGAAGACGAACCTGCTCTGCTCGGCTCGTATTGTCTGACGCCAAGGGGCTGGGCATAGTTGACGAACGCAGGGCGGAGACGGCAGTCTGGGTAGCAAGGTACCAGGCGGATTAGCAGGGAGAACCTGGCTATACTACTCGTACCACAAGCTGCTGCCGCCACCTAGAAGGTGCTTTGGGCTTTGGTCTGCCTGTTATTTCCCCTTTGTTATTTTTTCCTTGTTACTTTCTCCTTGGTTCTTTGTCTTACTCTGTTCACAAGCAGTGGTGTCTTTTGTTATTTCTTCTTTTTTCCAGCTCGTTCTTTTTCAAGTGTAGGCCACCTCGCCTGCGGGGGGGGGGGCACGACAGATTGTTTCTCTTAGATTTTGCTTTCATTTTTCTTCTTTTTCTTTTTCGACTTGTCTACCTTGTTTTTGTTTTCTCTTTGATTGTTTCTTTTCGTTTCACTATTTCATAGATTGCGTATGTCGTGCCTGTCGTATCTAGTATGATGACATGGCTTTGCATTGCCCACTGCAGTTCACACTGCACACGTGGCAACGTAGTATCTCTGTGGCGTAGCTTTGTGACCACAGAACTTGTATCTCTTCTAGGATGGAAGAATCGGCACGGACACTGGTTGTGCTGGATGTCGACGGGTAGAAAGAACGGTTTAATGTGAAGAACACACACACACACACACACACAACCAGTGTCCGTGCCGATTCTTCGATCCTATGTAGGGAGTATTCAGTTATGTCGGTGAAAGAACTACCCCTCAGAGATATTGAACATTTATTATGTAAACAGAGGACACAATGCAATGGCATGTCATAATACTGCATTGTCTACTGCTGCTGTGCTTACTGCACAATACGCGATACGTAGCTTGTGACCAGAGAACTTGAAGTTCTTTTAGGACTGAAGAATCTGCACGGCCACTGGTTGTGCTGGATGTCGACGGGTGTGTGTGTCCTTCACCTTTAACCGTTCGTTCTACCCGTTGACATCCAGCACAACCAGTGTCCGTGCCGATTCTTCAATCGTAGAAGAGATACAAGTTAGGAGGCCACAAAACTACGCCACGGAGATACTACGTTGCCACGTGGTAATCGGTGAGCACAGGGGGCACTGCAATGCCATGTCATGATACTGCACACGACAGGCACGACATACACATTCTAAAAAAATAGAGAAACGGAAGGAAACAGAGAAAAAAAATAGAAGACTAATCGAGAAGGAGAAGAAGGAGAAAAAGAAGAAGAAGAAGAAGAAGAAGAAGAAGAAGAAGAAGAAGAAGAAGAAACAAACTGTTGTGCCTCCCGCCGCGGGCGATGTGACAAACACTTGAAAATATCGAGCTGGGGGAAAAAAAAAAGAAAAAAAAAAGAAGAAAGAAAAAAACACTACAACTTGTTAACAGAGTAGGACAAAGAACCAAGGGAGATATAACAAAGGGAAAATAACAGGCAAACCAAAGCACGAAGTACCCTCCAGATAGCGGCAGCAGTTGTGGTACGAGTAGCATAGGCAGGTTCTCCCTGTTATCAATAGTCCGCCTGTTACCTTGCTACCCTCCGTCCTGCGTTCGACAAACTATGCCAAGCCCGTTGGCCTCAGGCAATACGAAAGTAGCAGAGCAGGCTCGTCATCCACCCACGCCACACGTCTCGTTCAATACAGCTTATCAATAAAAAAAGGGAATGAGAGATAAATAAAAGGAAAGCACGGGGAATCAGCGCAGGAAAGAGCCATTCCACGGTAGGAGGGGTGCACCAAAAGTATCCGATACAATACTTGGGAGAACTTTGTTTGCGCCACCAGGCCGGCACTTACATGCGCTGGTCTTGAAACGAATATACGAGTAAATGTTCCTCCTAACCGGTGGTTCCTTACCTAGGGGACTCAATGGGTCGGGAACCTTTGACCCAAACAGCGTAACCCCTACCGTGGGGTGACTCGAAAGATGATAGATAAAAAGAAAAGAATAAGAGAAAAGACAAAGGAAGACCACGTTCGAACCAGCTGCATCAGTTGATGGCCCTAGTAGTATAGGCGTGTTCTACTTCCTATTCGGCCTGGTCCCTTGCTACCCTGTCTGCCATCTCTTCCCTACTTTCGTTCATCGGGTTTCCTTTCTACTCCTCCTGTTCGCCCCATTCTTCGCATTGCCTTGGTCGGGTTTTCTGCCACTTCTCATGTTGCCCCCTCCCCCCCCATTCCCTTGGACACCATCCACGGCGAATGCGCGGCGCTTCCTACGCATAATAGCCTCAGCCTCGTGCCACCTCACCACGAACCGTTCGGCTGCTTCAAGGATCCCCCGGTACCACTTCCCCGCCTTTTTGGCTGCAGTGGACCACAACGCGGTCTCAACTCCAAACACCAAGGCGGCAACTTCCGTTGACCTCTCGGTGGCTCGGAACTCCCTAAGATCTTCGACTATGCATATATGCCAAGTCTTACACTGCCTGCCTGGTGTCGGGTTCTCCCCACCAGCTATCGTCCCGAACATTACCCGACTGGGTAATCGCTCCTTGCTTTGCCGTGCCACGCCCCCCGCAAAAAAGAGCCCCCGTTTACGAATGGTCGTTTCGATGCCCTCGCACCGTGTCCTCTTGAGGGCCTTCGCGTACGAGAGGGTGGCATGGTCAGTACGAAGTCGGCGCTGGAAGCCAATTACTCGCTACAGGACTTGGTAGTGAGCCGTTCGAAGCTTGTCAACGTGTTCCGCTCTGAGGGTTCACGTCACATACCCGTACAGCAGGGTCTCATATGTCCTCGGCCTTCATATTTAGTACTTTTAGGCTAAGGGGGGCAGTTGTCCTATCATACAATTCCGGGCCTAACAGCTTGAGGCATGCTCGCATGAGACGGATCCGTCTATCGATTTCGAGCGAGAAGTCCTCGTTTTCGTGGGTAATGCCGCCTAGGAATAGGAACTGGGCCGTCTGCTTATACCTCTGGCCTGCTGCTTCGATGACGAGCGGTGGTCTGGATTGGGGTTTGTAGAATCATGGTCTCTGTCTTCGTTTTTGACACCGTGAGGCCTGCCGCTTCGAAGACAATCACGATGACTGTCATCATTTTCGCGAGCCCTTCAGTCGACTTCGAGACTATTCCTGCGTCATCGGCGTATAGCATGCCCTTCGCACGCATGCCAACAGCTCCTGCTTTTCCGGTTGAGCTTCCCCACCATCACTGACTCGGACCAAATCCCTTACGATGGATTTGACCTGGCTGAAGCGTACTAGTACAACGTGTAACATAGCAGCGAAGAATATGTCGAACGGTAAAGGTGATAGCACTCAGCCTTGCCGCAGCTCAGGGTTCTACACTATTTTAATTTGGCGTGGAATGACCATGGTAACACCCATGGCATACTATGGCATCCCCACGGCATCCCGTGGTGTGGCGTAGTATTCATGGCACGCCGTGGGGGGTGCCGTGGCATGCCACAGGTCATACCAGGGCGGCAACCGCCACGGCACCCCAATGTCCACGGCACACCAATTTTCACGGCACCCCAATGCTGACGGCACCCGAGTTGGGTTAGGATTAGGGTCAGGGTGAGCGTTAGGGTTAGGTCTAGGATTGGGGTCAGGGTTAGGGTTCCATGGTATGCCGTGGAGGTCCGTGGAAGGTTCGGCGGTATACCGTGGAAGATGCCGTGGAAGATGCTGCCGCAGAATAGTAGATGGTGCCACGGCATGCCATGACAAAGGACAATAATGGGCAGCCTCCCCGCAGCCGCTGCGTGACGTGCGTGACCTCAACCTCATTGCAAGTGCTAGCCGTCATCAGTACGCACTTGAGCCCGCATGCAATCGTGGAAATTTAGGAAAATTATCAGCATTTTGGTTGGTACGCCAAAGCATGTGAGTACGTCCCATAACCGCTCTCGGTTGGAGTCGTACGCTTTCTGCAAATCGATGAAGCACACGTACAGGGGGATTTCTCTCTGTCGTCCGAGGTCTTGCAACCGGGGCACGACGAACACCATTTTAATCGTTGATCGTGCAGGGCGGAAGCCGCACTGTTGCTCAGGGAGTGGTCCCTCGGTCTCGCAGTAGTTGCCGAGTCGCAGTCGGTTCGGTCCATATTTTTGTGAAAGACCTTGATCGCATCCTTCCATTGCTGGGGGACTTCTCCTGTTACCCAAACATCGACAAGGATGTATGTTGTGAAAACACTGAGAGATGCGAGGTGGTCGATTTTGAGGAGTTCGGCCGGGAGACAACCTGGCCTAACAGCTTTCAAACTTGACATCGCCTTATATGCTCTCGACATCTCGTCCACGGATGATTCGTCTTGAAGCGACAGTTTAAGCGGTTGCGGTGCCCAGAGGTCGATGATCGTGGGATCGAGTTTCAGCGACCTCGTGTTAAAGAGTTGGTGGCAAAGCCCCGCCCATCGTTCACGGATTGGGACGTTAACCCGCAAGAGCGGGCCATCCTCGTCCCCGATCCTCGCTTTAGTCCCTTTCAATCCTACCGTACTCTTGAAGTACATTGACAAGTCTCTCTGGACGACATTCGCGACTGATAGGGGTCGGTCGGTGTTGACAATGTACACTTCGAAGTAAGCATGAAGTTCTGCGGCAATCACCTTCTGCAGGTTCGCTCACGCAGATCTCAGTGTTTTCCACGTTGTGATATCCTGGGGGTGGGCACGCAAAGATTGTCGTGCATCCTCCCTCGCTGTCCATGCTGATATATATGTTGAGACCGCGTTGTGGTATACTGAAGCCAAAACGTCGGGGAAGTGGTACCGGGGGATCCTTGAAGTTGCCGACCGGTTCATGGTGAGGCGGCACGAGGTTGAGGCTGAGATAAGTATGCAGCGGCGCGCATCCGCCGTGGATGGTGTCCAAGGGATTGGGAGGGGGGGGGGGGAGGCCATAGCAGAAGTGGCAGAAACCCCGACCAAGGGAATGCGGAGAGGGGCGGTAGACGAGAGTCGGAAGGATATGGCAGACAGGGTAGCCAGGCACTAGACCGACTAGTAAGTAGAAGATGATCATACTACTAGTGCCACCAACTGGTGCAGCTTGTTCTAAAGTGGTCTTCCCTTGTCTTCTCTTTTTGTTCAGTTTGTTCTTTTCTTGCGCTGATTCTCCGTGATTTCCATTTTGTTTCTTTCTCTTCCTTTTCTGATTGATAAGCCGTACTGAAGCACGTATTGTATGACGCCAAGGGGCTATAATAGGCATAGTTGACGAACGCAGGTCGGAGACGGCAGTCGGGGTAGCAAGGTACCAGGCGGATTAGCAGGGGGAACCTGGCTATACTACTCGTACCACAAACTGCTGCCGCCACCTGGAGGGTGCTCTGGGCTTTGGTCTGCCTGTTAGTTTCCCTTCGTAATTGTTTCCTTGGTTCTTTGTCTTACTCTCTTTACAAGCAGTGATGGTTTTGCTATTTATTTCCCATTTTCTCTAGCTCGTGTTTTTTCAAGGGTTGGCCACCTCACCTGCGGGGGGGGGGCACGACAGATTGTTTCTTGTAGTTTTTGCTTTTTTTGTTTTTCTTCATCTCTTTCGATTCGTCTTCTTTGTTCTCGTTTTCTCTTTGATTATTTCCCTTCGTTTTTCTATTTCATACAATGTGTATGTCGTGCCCGTCGTATGTAGTACGTATGATGACATGGCATTGCATTGCACTGCCCACTGCTGTGCTTACTGTACTGTACACGTGGCAATGTAGTCTCTCTGTGGCGTAGCTATGGGACCACATAACTTACCAGGTATATCTCTTCTGTGATTAAAGAATCGGCACGGACACTGGTTGTGCTGGATGTCGACGGGTAGAAAGAACGAGAACACACACAAATATGAATGTGGTCAAGGTTCCGGCAGACTAACATGTCTGCGGTGGCGACATGCAGGGGGTGATACCTCTTTCTCAACCGTATCAATAACAAGCCGGTCGCCCCGGTGGTTCAAGTGGTTAACCTCGAATTCTACTTGTGTTTGAGTCCTGGGTTCGGGCCCCAGGTGGGTCGGACATTTGACTTTATTTGGAGGAATAAAAACATAAAGGGATTCAAATGTTGAGAGCGCTTTGCAGCGTGGGTAGGCACAATTCGATGCGAGTCGACGAGGGAAGAAAAGGCTGAAATCTTCTCGCGATAAAAATGAAGGCACGTACCGTAGCGGGAAGGAGGGGGAAGAGCCTTCTATGTGCCCCCGGATCTGAGTTACGAGTTGGAAGGAGAGAGAGAAGAAGATGAGCAAAGATGATAAATGGGATGAGCATAAAAAAAACCAAAAAAGTGAAAAAAGTGAATAACTCAACCATACCAGACGTATTAAAGGCTGGATAAGCTGGTTGAAAAAAAAAAGTGACCCTGGCGACTAGAAAGAACGGCTTTATGTGAATATCACAGACTGGGTATGACATATACAGCACCCAGGGCAGACATTATAGAAGTGTCTTTTCACGCCACTATTAAACCGTTCTTTCTACCGATCGACTTTTTTAAGAATAACCGATGTCCATTTCGATTCTTCAATCCTAGAGAGATACAGGTGGTCACAAAATCAAACCGCAGATATACAGGAGTACAATGTTTTGCACTATCAATAAGAAGGGTAGACGGCGCAATGGCGTGTCATCATGCTGGAATGCTGGATGCAGGATACGACAGGCACAACACACACATGTTACTCGATAATATTCAACCCTCGCTGAATTTATTGAAATGCTAAAATTTAAGGTATAAACGAAATACAACACGTGTGGTTAAATACTAATCAACAAACAAACCTAAAAACAAAAACATAAAAAAACAGAGAAATCAATCGAAGAGAAAAATGTGAAAAAAGTGTCGTCTCTCCACTCACTCAGGAGATGAACAAACAACACCACTACAGGTAAACAGAGTGTGACAAAAACCAAGGCATATAACAGGCAAACCAAGGCCCAAAGCACCGTCCAGGTAGCCCCAGCAGTTTATGGTACGACTATTAATAGCATATCCAGGTTTTCCCTACAATTGTAGTCGATCTGGATACGTATGTTTGTCCAATTTTCGTATTTTTGCCAACTCTTCTCTTCCTACAAGCACTTTTCGGCAACCCTCAGAGTACTCGAACACGGGAAGCCCGGCCGGACACATTGGCCTAGGTCTTGGCGCGATCCGTGTTCTTTGCAGCGCGTGGCAGGCGCTCAAAACGAATCCGGCGAGAGGGAATAAGACGATTTCCCTCGTTTCAGTACGAGAGACCTTTTTTGTACGTACGTACCTCTGACATGTAATTTGTTTTGTCTTTCATGTACTCGGAGTACCTACCGGTACGTTAGCGTCATTTTGCGTCTGAACACAACACACAAGACAAACAACAGACAGCCCAATACAGCAGCAGACGAGAGAGCATGGTTAACCCCAGCTTCTTACAGCACTACAACCCTCCCGTCCAGCAGCAACAGCACAGGTGTCAGTCACGGGCACGTGTGGCACGTCTACATGCTGCTGTATTATTGTTGTGCGCGGCTATCTGTTTTTTTTCTGGCCCGAGATCGATCATCCCGCAACGACACACTTATCTCTGACGCTGTGCGCGATCGTGCGATAGTACGACATGTTGGGGCTGTTGCACACAGCAGTGCGACTCCGGCAACAGACATGAGCACGAGCAGCGCCGAGAGTGTGGGGACTGCCAGCTAACTACAGCATAAACAGTCGGCAACACCATGCACGTGTGGCAGAGCCGCGCTGTACGGTTGATGTGATGGAGACTGTCTGTGCTTGGTGTGTAACGGAGATTTCAGGTGGCTGAATGTTTAGCCCATAATGACGGAAAGCAAGTTTACCTTGACATGTATCGATTCCCGACTGACATCAAAGTACTACTACTCGTATAGGTAGGTTTTAGCATAGAACACCCGGCCCTACACACTTCACAATTCACGTTTTGCCTTGATTGGCATGTCTCTTGACATATTTGGTGTGTTACGGCACAAATTGCTTTCTACTGCTGCTGCTGTTGCTGGGTGTGCTCTTTTTCTGTTTTTTTTTTTTGCAATACACAACATAGAGAGACAGCAGCGGAGCAGTAACAGTGGATCAATGGTGCGATGCTTGCGAGGGCCGTCGTTGATCGTTGTTTTTGTCGTGTTGGCCGCTACGCACCAGGCACACAGATACTTGCTCGGTTTGCTGCAGTCTGTAGACATTTTCCTTGCTTCTTTCTTTGCACCCAAGACGTGGAACCGATTCTTCCCCCCCGTGTAAAAAAAATCCTCACCACCCGGCAGGTACAAATTCATGTCATTTCAAATAATACAAGGTACGTCGTTGGCGCAATTATCGTACGACGCAGCAATAATGGCCGCTGTCTACCCTACTACTGCTGTTGCTTCTCTACACTATCGGACTTCCCCTACAGAGAACACAGTTTCGTACGTGGTAAAAAAAACCCTAGACAATAGCCTATTGAATAGGCCTATCGATATGTCTCAATACTTGAGGTTTTACATATCGATATCTACTGTCGTGTTCAATAGGTATGCGAACTTGTCGATCAATACATATATGTTCGACAAATAATAGATATTAGAACATGTGTGTATGCAATAGGCTACTGACCTTGGGATAGGCATCTCAAACTTTGTATCGGTCCCTATTTGACCAAGTACTAAGTTTTGGTTTATCGGCCCAATATATTATAGGCTACTGTTCGTGCAAACGTTGCCAATCGATAGGTATTGTTTAGTCCAATAGGAGTGTCGCGTTGTCGATCGATGCCTATTGGTGTGACTAATAGGTATACCACTTGGTCGAGATGGCTTCGTATTGGTGTGACTAATCGGTATGCCACTCAGTCGATCGATGCCTATTGACTTGACTGATATGTTCTGCACGTCGTCGATCGGTACCTATGGGTTTGAGCTTATACTTGTCGCTCGATGCCTATTGACATGACCAATAGGTGACACATTTTGTCGATCGATGCCTCTTGACCCGGCCAATAAATATGTCAAATTGTCGATCGATAGCCATTGCTTTGACTAATTTTGTTGTTCTTTGTCGAATAATGCCTATTCACGATCAAATATTGTCTAAAACTGTCGACCGATGCCTATTATGGCTTCGACTAAAATGCGAGCATTGTCCATCAATACCTACTATTATTGTAGCACGTTCTCAAGCGTATTACCTATGATGGCAGAAACCCAAAAACCAATCGAATCACTAGACGAAAAAAAGCGGTTGCTCCCAAAAGACTCAAATGAACGAGTGCCACAGAGTACAGCAGGTGCGCGGACATCGAAGGCATGGAAGGTGAGAAAGGCCAACCACCTTCCTGAGAGTAAACTCGTACAGACGAACATGAGGAAAGAGTGCCTAGTACACGTAGGACTTGCGTCGCCGTTTTCGTTTAGCAGTATGACACTACATGACGCCGCTTTGAATATACGCGGCGAGACGGCCAAAATCTCAATGTCACGGCGACCGTGGCCAACTCGAAATGATGGGCCCTGCCCTAAAATAACGTCAACCACACTTTATTATGCTCGCCCCCGAAACATACGTTTTACGCTCGCGATTGGTTCCCATTTACGAGCTCCGTTGCTTTAACGCATTTTTCCGTTGTACTTCACTTGCAATTACATATGAAAGCTGCAAACACAGACTCGACTAAACAAGTAGTCCACGCGCGTTCTTTGTGGAGCCCCTTGCATCTACGGCCTGTCCGCCATTCCGGGCTGTGGTCTCTCAATCTTCACGGCTTGACGCCCCTTTACCGTTCCCGGCTGCGGCCCCTTCGCCCTCGTGGCTCGTCGGGTCCGGCAACACCCACTCGACGCTTTGATCCCTGTCATCTTCGTCACCATCGGACTCCTCATAAGCTCCTCATCAGGTACATAGTCTAACACCTTCACGTGATCTAGCATGGCCTGGTCCTCTGCCGTTCCCGGCTGCGGCCCCTTCGCCCTCGTGGCTCGTCGGGTCCGGCAACACCCACTCGACGCTTTGATCCCTGTCATCTTCGTCACCATCGGACTCCTCATCAGGTACATAGTCCAACACCTTCACGTGATTTAGCATTGTCTGGTCCATTAATCGCTCTGGGATAGCCTTTTTGGTGTCGTCGTCGGACAGCCGCGTGACGTCGTCAGGTATGTAACCATACTGCGCACGCAAGAAGAGCGACATCTCTAAATATGCGGGGTCAATCGAGCCACGCTTGCGAGGCGTAAACATATCTGTGATAAAAAATCCCGTTCCATTACGCCTGCCGACGCCGGGCCACCAAACACCGTCTGCGTAACTGCTCGAAGCGCCAGCGGAAGTTCTTTTGCGTACAGGCGCCAAGAGTCGGCGGCGTACGTTTCCCGTTGGGTGAGAGGGATCTACACTGCGACGCAAGAAAACAGAAAGTGGGCGGGGGCAGGAAAGGCATAGGTTGTGAATAAAACAACGTCAGACTTCGAAAGAAGGAGTAGAACATGGTAGAATAACTCGAGATGGAAAAACGAACAAACCGGGTACGAGTGCACGAATACAGCATATAATGTTACAAACTACTACCGGTGGTGTTTCGGGATACAGGCTGAGCTCACCGCCCAACATACACCCAATAAAATCTGAAACCTTCATTCTGCTTTTTCGAGACCGTTTCTCATTGTTGGCACACGCGTTTATGAGTCCCTGCCGACCCGTTGCGCATTTATTACATTGACATATTTTAATCTAGCCACCAGTTTTGATATCGTCTAGGTTTGTGTAAGGGTTGCATTTAGCTCCCTATGTGCTGAGCCCACGTTTTGGGGGGCAACTACTGGACTTTGCACCCATTTTGATGGAAGTGTTATCGTTTTACTTTTTGCGTACTTTTCATTGATTTTTGTTCCTCCATGTGCTTTCGGTATTTTAGGGTTTACCCGCGTTTTCCATTTTAAGTGTGCGTGCAAAGCGTTCCTGTTATGTTTCCTGTTGACTGATACATTTTCCCCCCGTTGATAAAAACAATAGACCATAAATTCAATTTTTCTTGAATCGAACCAAAGGAAAACAACGAGAGAAGGTGCCCCGAAAATGAATCATTTCACGGCGCCTACATTCCCAGCGACAAAGGACCTAGCCAAATTTGGCAGGGGCATTACAATACGCGCGCAAATGTTAAGCGTATTGAAAAGGTGTGGACATTTGGACTTTAGTACGGTAAACTTCGGACTGCATCACCTTGTAACGACTTAGATTCAGAGTGCATTCGAATATATATGGGGGTACACTATGGTATGCCAGCTGTTCAACTGACTGCCCCTTAATGTTTATAGACTATGCCTTGCACCATCTGGAAACTGCTTGCTGACTAAACAATAGTAATGAGGTTTATGTTTGTTTCTACTTATCTTTAGGGGTCTCCGACTGGTGAGGACATGATTCGGTGCTAACGCAAGGCCTTAGGCCTTACCAAACAAATCTGGTTACGTTACCCTCCACCGCCGTCAATGGCAGCCAGTACGATACCGAATGAATATGTATCGATCGAATTGCTATACTGTGCGGCAGTCGTGGCCGACGACGTTTGGGCCGATGCGTCTAACTCAACTCGTAGTAGTTAAAACGTTTCGTGTCTAGTACCCACAGTGTATTCCGAACCAGCAAAAAATGGCATCAAAGGTTAACAACAAAAAATGAAACCGAACGGGGTAAGCGTACGAAACACATCCAACTTTTGCGAGAAAATTGCTTTGCTAGCTCAACAAAAGTTCTATTCTGTACTTTGGCAAGCAACTTAACACAGGAGTAGCTGGTCTCCACAGTAGTAGGCATATCATATGTACAAAATTCCAAAAACGTGTACTCGCACGAGTGCACACCTTACTTCGTACTTTCAGAGCTTAGGTATCGATGGGCGCGCTTGAAATCTTACTGGACTGGGATACGAGGTATTTATTAATCGATGCCCTTGGCAACAAACTAAAAAGGGCAAAAGGTATTGACCGATGCCGTACATAGATTGCAAGAACAATGGGTAGTGACATGCGCAAACCAATTTAAATATGAAATAATTGTCGCCCGATGCCATTGCACACTTATCGCTTGTAACTAGCAACATTCGGGACCGGATCGGCAACTTTAGGCAGTTGATCGGTATCCACAGACACCTATCTCTTGCAGCAGTAAGTATCTCGATAAGTATGGATCTGTATTAATAAACACATGTCGCTTGCAGCAACAGCTGAAGAGATCGGTCCATACCAATATGCACCTATCGCTTGAAGCAGTAGGTACGCTTGAAGCAGTAGGTATCGGCCTGGTTTAATTAACACCCATCGCTTGCAGCGATAGGTATCGATCGCTATCAATAAGCACATATTCTACGGCTTGCAGCAATAATAGGTGTCGATCGGTCGAATAGAAACCTATCGCTTGCAACAATAGGTGTCGGTCGATATCAATAGATATCTATCGCTTGCAACAATAGGTATCGGTCAGTATCAGTAGAGACCTATCGCTTGCAGCAGTAGGTATCGGTCGGTATCAATCGACACCACCTATCGCTTGCATCAACAGGTATCGCTCGGTATCAATAATAAACTATCGGTTTCAGCGATATAGGTATCGTTTGAGTGGGATATCAAGGTATTGTTAGATCGATAGCCCGTTGGGAAATATCTGCATACCCTATTGATACCCAAGATACCTATCGATACACACTTTTACAAACCTATCGGTCGCACAATAGCCTATTGCACTGACGTCCCTAACCCTTTGGGGGCTTACAATACCTATCGATATGCTCTGAAACGTACCGATTATGGCCCGCGATAGGTATCGATACTCAATGTTTTCAACCTATTAGACGCCCAATAGGCTACCAGGTACCTGGTATCCAATACCTGGTAGTGTATTATCCGGGGTATAAGAGGTATTTGAAAAACATACCAGGTAACTATTAATAATAACACCCACACTCACGGCTCTGTTGTGAAGGCCATCCACCTGGAGATTGCTGGGGCACTACGACAGACAGTGCCGTATCAGGAAGTGCTTGCCGACTTTGAACAGGCATGAAGCATGAACAATAAAGCTCCTCACGAACTGCAGTTGATGGTACCGGTTCGGGTTTAAACACCTGGTTTTCCAGGGCTGCAGCCTTCTCCTCCAGTGCTTCTTGTTCCCTGTGTTTATCCAACATTTCGGCACACCCGGCCAGGCTGTTTCTTTGTTGATCACCGCGTCCATCTATTAGTTTTTTTTCTTTCTTGCGCTGACTCTCCGTGATTTTCATCTATTTTTTCTCTTCCTTTCCCGATTGATAAGCAGTACTTAAGGAGCCGTGTGGCGTCGTTGGATGACGAACCTGCTCTGCTCGTTTCGTATTGTCTGACGCCAAGGGGCTGGGCAAAGTTGATGAACGCATGGGGGAGACGGCAGTCTGGGTAGCAAGGTACCAGGCGGATTAGCAGGGAGAACCTGGCTATACTACTCGTACCACGAACTGCTGCCGCCACCTGGAAGGTGCTTTTGGCTTTGGTCTGCCTGATATTTCCCCTTTGTTATTTTTCCTTGGTTATTTTTTGTTCCTCGGTTCTTTGTCTTACTTTGTTTACAAGCAGTGGTGTTTTTTTTTTCTCTATCTTTTTTCCAGCTTGTTCTTTTTCAAGTGTTGCCATCTCGCCTTCGGGGGGGGGGCACGACAGATTATTTCTCCTAGTTTTTGCTTTCATTTTTTTTCTTTTTCTCTTTCGATTTGTCTACCTTGTTTTTGTTTTCTCTTTGATTGTTTATTTTCGTTTCACTATTTCATAGATTGCGTATGTCGTGCCTGTCGTATCTAGTATGATGACATGGCTTTGCATTACCTACTGCAGTGCATACTGCACACGTGGCAACGTAGAATCTCTGTGGCGTAGCTTTGTGACCACAGAACTTGTTGTATCTCTTCTAGGATTGGAGAATCGGCACGGACACTGGTTGTGCTGGATGTCGACGGGTAGAAAGAACGGTTGAATGTGAAGAACACACACACATTAGGCTGTGCAGGGCAAGGCTACCCCAACACTTATGTACTTGACCATGACACACCACCACGTCTTTTTCTCGCAGGGGACCAGAACAGAAACAAAAACACAAGATCGCGATGGAGGTACGAAATACTAACACCAACTCAATTGTTTTTGTTTTGGATGGGCCTACGAAAAAAAAAGCAGTCTGACATACATATTTACAGTTCGTATTACACACCAGCACAACCGAACGTCGCAGCTGCAACACACGTAGACACAATACACAAGACCAAGACATAGGCGCGAAACTCACCGCTTGGTGCCCGCAGCTGCAACGGCACTCTGGATGTTATGGGTATCCAATATGTTCTCCGTAGCCCCGGTTGATGAGTCTGAGTGAATGCTTAGCGCACTTCTCTGGCATCGACACTCGTTGCTTGCCAGGCAAGCTCACTTGTGCTTCCACTTGCCTACCGGGATACGCTCGTCGCTTGGTGGAATAAACTCCAACCTCACACCGTAAAAGGCTGTGATATTGTGCTTCTTGCGTTAGGTGCCGATCGCAGCGAATGTATAGCCGGAGGGGGGGGGGGAGGGGGGGGGCTAAGTTCGTACGGCCTCTCGTACGGCTTCTGGGACGTGATCTGGATAAACCAGACCCGCTACCAGTGCATCCAAGCCAGGTTGGGGTGCCCCCTGCGCATCTGCTACTGTTGTTGGTCTTCACCATCCAAGAAATCGTGATATTTGAAGCTGCCCGCTTGAAGGTGGAGTTGGTGGCAATGCTGTTGACCCGCCGCCTTCGACGAGCGCATCACCACCACCACTACTACTCATCTCGCAGCAGTAGTTGAGCTGTCATATGTGCTCCGGGTATGTCTAGTTGTGTTGCTGTTGGGGGAGGATCCTCGTCATGTCTCCCGTCTTCCTTGGTGTTTGTCGGTCAACGACCACAGACCTATGTACGGTTTTTCCGAGCTCTGGACGAATCCTCTGCCACCTATAGGACAGCAGAATCGTTCCGCCCGCCTCTCCGTCCTCCAACGATCGCATACGCACGTACGGATCCACTGCGACAGAGTATCGGAATATCTATAAGTACCGTTAGGTAGACACCGCCGTAAGATTTTGGGCATTTTGTGTGCTCTTCACATTAAACAGTTCTTTCAACCCGTCGACATACAGCACAACCAGTGTCCGTGCGTATTCTTCAATCCTAGACGAGATACAAGTTAAGTGGCCACACAGCTAGGACACGGAAACACTACGTTGCCACGTATGCAGTAAGCACAGACGTAGACGACGCGATGCCGTGACATCGTCCCGGGTACCACAGGAACAATGACCTATACAGGCGCCATGAATCTAAGTACACAAGAAGAGAATACCACAAAAACAATACAAAAAAACAAAAGGAGAACTGAAGAATGAAACGAATGAAGAGAAAGGGAAACGAAAGCTCGGACGGGAAACAACTCTCTGAGTCCGAGTCAAACATTAGCAGGCACAAGCACGAAAGAAAGGGAGACACAACACGAAAAAAAGTGGTTAATTCAGTTAACAGTAGAACGGCGCAAATAACTGCTATCGATAGTTTTTGCCACAATCCCTATACATACGTCGTATACACGATGGTGGAAAGGTATATTCACCTCACCTATCGCCCGGAACAGCAGAATAGTATAGAACCTGTTAATATCTACTGCCGAAAAGCCAAGATAGCGAACATACATGCAGAAATCGATGCCTATATCGTCTGAACGACGGGATGAGGAACTGTCCTCATATCGTTATATATCTCCATGATGAGCAAAATAGAACGCGGAAAATACAAAAATACCTATCGATGCCTATGTATTGTCCGGAACAATAGGATAGCGTCAAAACCTATAGATACCTATCGTCCTGAGGGTCAATACCCATCGTCTCGAACAATAGGAAATAATCAATACCCTCGTATCGATGCATACCGTCCTGAACAATAGGTTTAAGCCAATACCTATCGATGCCTATCGTTCCGAACAATAGGATAGGACCAATACCTACCGATACCTATCGACATTACGAATAGGATAGGGTAAATACCAATCGATGACTATCGTTCTGAACAATAGGATATTATTGCCCATACCTATCGATGCCTATCGTCCTGAGCAATAGGTTGACGCCATCAATACCTACCGATAGCTATCGTCATGATCAATAGGGTAGCGCCAATACCTACCGATAGCTATTATTGCCCACGACAATAGGGGGCGTCCCTAATTGTCAACACCCTATTGCCCGACCAGTACCTTACTGGAAATGCATATCGGTACCTTTTTGTTTCGCCAATAATAATAGCTTTGGAGATTAGATGTCAACGCACTATTGGCCGAACAATAGGTCTGTGAAAGCGCCAATCGATACCTATTGCCGGCCCAAATAGGCTTCAAAAAAGGCCGGCAATCGATACTTATTACACTCTTCGAAAGGCCTCCTATTGGAATGGGATCCTACCGATTGCTTCTTAACCTCGAAACTATTGCCCAGGGTGTGTGAGTAATACAGAATAGAACAGTATAGCTGTGTGATTATTACAGTTAACCGAAAGGGTACAGTATGTATGTGGGGCCAGCCTGAGTTTTGTTTGGGGCGCCATCTTGAAACAACCTTGAGCATAGGTTTTTACATGGGATTTATTTGGGTACCTGGTAGACATTACCACTGAGCCGTTCTTCTTAACCCAATTGTCTTAGCGTTCCCCAAACAGTGAGCATTATGTTCTTATTGGGCACTTTCTTATTGGCGGGCCTATACTTCACGAGGTATTCGTAGCAGTACCCGTTTTACCGGTACCCTCCTTTTTATATAAGCTACAACATTAATAATGACACTACTCGTACCTCTATCGCGGAACGGGTCAGCGCGTCTGCGGCGTTTTTGTCCATCCTTAGCTGGTTCACAGCAGGTTCACCCTCCAGGCGTTGGCTCTGACCTCGGGTCCGGCGACGCAGTGTTGGAGGGAGCCGTCCTCAGCTGCTGAGCTCCTTTGCTGGCCTGCCCGACAGGATCGCGGGGGGGGGCTCACCGTTTGTTTCCTTGGCCGGAGTCGGAGGCTGATGCCGCACCCGGGTCGCTTTCGGCCCTCCCTGCCGGGGCCGAGGATGCGTCCACGGCGCCCCCTTGAGACGAACCCATCGTCTAGGGTGTTTCGTCGCCGGCCTCGCCGGCCACAGGTACCTGATGTATGCGCTCTTCCAGAAACGCCTCAAGGTCAAACCCCCACATTACGTCGAGGTCGTTCAAGTGAGCCAGACCGACGTCCAGCACACCCACCAACCCCCCATCACCTCGATCCGACGTGCTCAAGTCGTCCGCCTCGGACCCCGCCTTTTCCGTAGAAAGGCAGTCATTCGCCTGGGCAGGTGCAGGTGGTGCAGGGGACACGCGTTGCCAGGTTACATTTCGTGTGATTAGCACAGTGCGTTACCTCGTCAATACTCGTACTGAGTCTCGGGGGTAGTTGGCTGCAGGGCCAAGGTAAAAACACCCTGGCGGCTTTGCCTGTGCCTTGTTTTCCCTCTTTATCTTGCAGTAGCCAGGCTCGAGGAAAGGTAGTAGTACTACCGGGGGGGGGCTACCATGCCACATCTCATGCGGCGACTTGCTCTCAGGGTTGGTTGTCGTTGCTGTGCGGTTCAAGGCGTCAAACGCCCAGTGGGACGCTTCAGCCCACAATGACGCAGTGGCCGGGAGTTGCGCGCCGGGAAAAAGCTATTTACCCTGGATTCGTCCCGCCATTGCGGCCGTCTCCACCAAACGCAGCGGGCGCTCTGCTACTCCGTTGAATTGGGGACTGTCGGCCGTCGTGAATTCCTGCTTGATCCCTCGTGATCTACACACGTCGCCAAACGTGCCTCCGCGGAATTCGCCACCTCCATCAGATCGGACGATTACCACCGTAGCAGGGACACCGTCTGCACCAGAATCCGAAAGCAACTTCTCGAACAATTCCGTGGCGTCCGACGTGTGGCGCATAAAGTACACCCACGTATACCGTGAAACATCGTTGCGCAACACGAGGGTATACCGCTTTCTTCCGAGAGACTCTACTACCTTAGGTCCACCCAAATCCACAAAAATCCTCCCAAGCAACTTATCTGCTCGTGTGTGTGGACTGCTTGAGGCCGTCGCGGAGACCCTTCGCCATGGAGCCCCATCGGCACATACTTCAGCAGCTCTCGCTCGAGGAAAATCCCTTGCTGCTCTGCTGCTCCGCGGTCCTACGGGGTAGTACCTCTTGGGAGTGTCCAGCAGCGCGGTGGAAGTCATTGATGTTAATGACTTGTGGGGAGATTGCCTCGGGGCGAGCACAGCACAGGCAGTTTCCCCTCAGATGCGGTCGACCCGGCAGCCGTACAGGCTGTAGAGTGTTCCACTCAGCGGAAACACGATCAAACGCTCTGACTTGACCCTGATTACAACCCCCGTGGGGCGCCCCTTAGAAAGTGTGGCCGTTGTTGACGAGAGTGGGCAGGGAATATAGGCGGTAGCGGAGGTCCGGCAACGTGCGCAACATTCGTAAGCAGCACTTCTTGCACGAGACTGTTTCCGGACCGAAAGGCAACGCGTGTCACCGTAACCTTCGATCGATCGAGAGGATCCATCGGCGATTCGCAGTTTGAGGTTGCATTCTCTAAAGTTGATCATGCAATCCGCTGAGGGCGTCATGTGA
Source organism: Nereocystis luetkeana (assembly GCA_031213475.1). Lineage (NCBI taxonomy): Eukaryota > Phaeophyceae > Laminariales > Laminariaceae > Nereocystis > Nereocystis luetkeana. Next base: position 10,433,759 of record JARUPZ010000006.1, read on the forward strand.
GTAGACGCACCACTATCACATATCTATGCCTCGTCGCCTACCTGCCAAGCAGGTTCCCCTTCCCCTGAACAAGCATCGTTCTTGCCTTTCTCCTCGGTCTTGAAAGCTGAGGCCTGGACCGTATCGTTCTCTTGGTTGTAGTCCCTTGCCCCAACCTCGCTCGCCACCGCTATGACAGCTTTTTCTTTCGATGAGGGGCAGACATCATGATTCAGAAGCGTGCCCCCGTCCGCTGCATCCACCGCACAGCTTCGCCGTGCAGTTGGCAGCCCTATAGCCCTTCTTGCCACATTTGAAGCACCTCCCTGCGAAGGTACTAACTTCGGTGGTTTTCGCACTGTTGCCTTTGCCACGGGCAGGCGCGGTCGAGTCACCACCGCACGCACCGCTGAGCTATGGACCACTCTGTCTCCAGCTCTCGCAGGCTGGTCTGGCTGACCCCTTCGTAGGCCAACCTCGACAGACAACGCTGTTTTGCCGCGGCCCGTCGCTACGATATTACTCGAATATTATCACGCAATATCGTGTCATCTCCTGCAGTAGTGTCTCGTAAGCAGTGGGTACTGCCCCTTGTGGGCTCCCCCCTACAGCAGCGCTACCTTCAGCGCTGCCGAACTCCGATCGACCAATGCCTGCTTCAACAGCAGCTGAAGTCTCTCGTACTTCAGCAGCGGGTGCTGCCCCTCGTGGGTTTTCCCCTACAGCAGTGGTTCCTACCTCTGCCGGGCTCTCTCTTCCAGCAACGGTGCCTTCAGCGCCGCCTGGCTCCGATTGACAGGTGTTCCTCATGAACTCGATCATCATGCTCCTCATGGCATACATCATCGATGCCTCCCTGTGCTCCAACGCCAGCTTGACCTGGCGTCGAAGCCTTTGACCTTCACTAGAAGAATCGTGCTCCACGTGAGCCGACCTCTCCGAAGACGTCATTGGCTTCTGATACCAGACCCCAAACGTTCAATCACTAGTTTGTTCGTAGAGTCCAAACCTGGATGACATGACCACCACTTGGTCTGATAAGATTATTTATAGTCGTTGTACTAGAGGACAGAGAAGAAGAGAGAGAGCGGAGCCTAGCTCGCAGCTCGGAACGGAAAACGGAGTGCTCGAACTCTCCTCATGAACACACGGCAAAATTCACAATAACGCCTGGGAAGATACGCAACCCTCTACAACTTGTAACCGTCGCTGCTGGAACGATCGAAACGAACAGCCCCCCCCCCCCCCCCCCCCTCATTCCCTTGGACACCCTCCACGGCGGATGCGCGGCGCTGCCTACTCATCTCAGCCTCAGCCTCGTGCCACCTCACCATGAACCATTCTGCTGCTTCAAGGATCCCCCGGTACCACTTCCCCGCCTTTTTGGCTGCAGTCGACCGCAACGCGGTTTCATTTCCAAACACCCAGGGGGCAACTTCCGTTGACGATTCGGTGGCTCGGAACTCCCTAAGGTCTTCGACTGTGCATCTATGCCAAGTCTTACACGGCCCGCCTGGTCTCGGGTTCTCCCCACCGGCTATCGTCCCGAACATTACCCGACTGGGTAATCGCTCATTGCAAGTGCAATGCCAACGCACCGGGTACAAGAACACCATAATAACACTAACTATGTGATAATATATCAAATAATAATTGACGCTATGCAAGGTAGTTATCAGAGTTCAACGTAGTTTACATAGTGTACTTTCACTCCGACAATATCCTGCTTGCTGTGCTCTCTAGCTGAACGGCTTTATATCAATACTTCCTGCCGGGGGGCAGCGGTGTGATACCCTGTTAAGATTCATACTGCAGTACATATGTAGGGGGGTAGAAAGGTGAAGGTCTCCACTCTCGTAGAAACAACACGAATGAGAGACCCGAGGGTGCAGAGAGATTTTGCCACACGTCATACCAGGCACAGTTCTAGGAGTACTACTGCTTGTAATACGATATATACGTACATCCTCCTTGTATATGTTGTTTCGACGAGTTAAAATGTCTTGTTCAAATGGATAGTTTCCAGCTGATAATTCCTTGCGCAAGTTCGTTAAATTTTACGTAGTGGAATCAAACAATCAGGAAAATTGAGAAGATTGAACAATTGCGCGAACAATAATAATGTCGAAATTATAGGAAACAACTCTCCGATGAAGAATGACCCTAATAAGGCAAATTATGTATCGGGACAGAGGTCAATAGTCCCACCTTAATAGAAGCAAGAGAGATAGACCCAAGGTCCAACGAAAAATTGCCTGTGGTGTGTGGTATAACCCACTGCGTGACTGCAGAACTTCAATCCTTGCGACACAGCCTCCCCCTCCGATGTTTTCGCTTGAGGTATACCTGGTACGTTACAGCGAGAAAAAAAAAACACTTTTTGCGGCTGTGGGCACGACATCAGAACAAGGAAAAAAACAACCCCTACACTCGCGTTGTAAAATCCCACGGTTTGTGTCACGTCCGCCACATACATACCTGATAGACTGGTAGTGGTCAGTCTTGGCTGCATTGCATACCTGGCATATATATATCATAGACCCTGAAAAATACAGAAGGACCATCTGGACATAGCAAGCCACACCTCCTTCTCCCGTGTGCATACTCGTCGTCACGACCAGCTGAAATTATATAACCACATGTGACGCTCGTCCCACAAGGGACTCCGTACCCGTTCTCCATCTGCACCGTTTTTACTTCTACGTTATTTTATTGCTCGGCTTTCAGTTCTTCAAATCTTAGAGCTGGTGTGTGTGTTCTTCACATCGACATTAAACCGTTATTTTTACCCGTCGACATCCAGCACAACCAGTGTCCACGATGTTTTTTCAATCCTAGAAGAGATACAAGTTCTGTGGTCACAAAGCTATGCCACAGAGATACTACGTTGCCACGTATGCAGTAAGTACGGTAGTGGGCAATGCAGTGCCATGCCATCATCCTAGATACGGCATGCACGCCATTCACATTCTATGAAATAGAGAAACGAAAGGAAACAATCAAAGAGAAAACCAAAACAAAGAAGCCAAATCGAAAGACAAAAAAAAAACAAATCAAAGAAAAACAAGAAGAAACAATCTGTCGTGCCCCCCTCCCCCCCCGCAGGCGAGGTGGCCAACACTTAATAAATAACGAGCTGGAAAAAACAAATACAAAACACCACTGCTTGTAAGCAGAGTAAAAGGCTACCTGGTAAGAACTAAAGAAATAATAACGAAGGGGAAATAACAGGAAGACCAAAGCCCACAGCAACCTCCAGGTGGCGGTAGCAGTTTGTGGTACGAGTAGTATAGCCGAGTTCTCCCTGCTAATCCGCCTGGTACCTTGCTACCCAGACTGCCGTCACCGCCCTGCGTTCGTCAACTATGCCCAGCCCCTTGGCGACATACAATACGAAACGAACAGAGTAGGTTCGTCATCCAACCACGCCACACGAGACTCCTTCAGTACGGCTTATCAATCAAAAAGGGAGCGAAATAATTAAACGAACGGAGAATCAGCGCAAGAAAGAAAAAAGAAAAAGAAAAAGAACGAGAAGACAAGGGAATACCACGTTCGAACCAGCTGTACCAGTTGGTGGCACTATTATAGTAGTATGGTCATGTTCTACTTTTTAGTCGGCTTGGTGCCTTGCTACCTTGTCTACCATCTCCTTTCTACTTTCGTCTACCGGAGTTTCCCTTCTACTCCTCCTGCTCCCCCCCATCTCCGCATTCCCTTGGTCGGGTTTTATGCCACTTCTCCTGTTGCCCCCCCCCCCCGCCCCCCCCCTCATTCCCGTGGACCACATCCACGGCGGATGCGCGGCTCCGGCTACTCATCTCACCCTCAGTCTCGTGCAACCTCCCCATGAACCGTTCTGCTGCTTCAAGGATCCCCCGGTACCACTTCCCCGCCTATTTGGCTGCAGTGGACCACAACGCGGTCCCAACTCCAAACACCAAGGGGGCAACTTCCGTTGACCCTTCGGTGGCTCGGAACTCCCTAAGGTCTTCGACTACGTACCTACGTCATGTCTTCCACTGTCCGCCTGGTCTCGGGTTCTCCCCACCGGCTATCGTCTCGAACATTACCGGCGTGGGGAATCGCTCCTTGCTTTGCGGTCCCACGCCCCCCGCAAAGAAGAACCGCCGTTTACGAATGGTCGTTTCGAGGGGTGAGGGTACTCGGGCAAAACGCTCGGTTGGTATTGAGCACAGATAAAGGTGGAACCGTGGGCATAGAAAAAGTCAAACGTGCCTCGTAATACCATTATTGGTCTATTACTTCCGATGTAGTCTAATCGTCGCAGCAGGAATACTCGTTGCCAACAACAGTCATGTGTACACATGTACGAGGTATAAAGTAAAAAATTATGCAAGACCGAGTGTGGGATGGTACAAAAGCATGATGACATAATTTTACAGTTTTTCAAGGATTCCGATCTCACGCACTGCTCTTCGATCAGCCTGAGTTCCTCATGGCACCGCTGGGTACAGCTCGCAGGCCCTAAAAAGGATACGTGCTCGTTTGATTACTGAGGACGGCTCGCATATTGTTCGAGAGTTTCAGACGTGCCCGGGGGGGGAGGGATCGGGTCACGTAGAAAGTGTATCGGTGCAATGCGGTAGTGCAAAGCAGCCAGAGTGAACAATCAACGAAGCACCACACAAACAATAACGGGCACGACGGGAAAGTCCGGGCGCAAGGAAGGGCTGCTCGTCGATAGGACGGGTATCGCAGATCTCGTGGCTTTGACTTTCTCTGGTGACGCGTTCTATTCGCGTTGCACAGTCGATGGTCTCCGTAGAGACGTACGCGTACTACGACTTTTCCATTCTGTTGGAATTTGTATTTCGGTCCAGCGTTGTGGGGAGTGTTTCTCCCTGTCTGTGGGTGTTGCTGGAGGTTGCTTGGTTGGTTTCCTTGTACCTTCGTAGCACATTTATTTCCGCTATTTTGGTTCTGAAAGACGGGGTTCCTTGACCCCCAAATCGTCGGAATGTCAATCTTGATTTCGAAAAAAAACTAAATGTAGACTCGTGCCATGGGATTATTCGCCGCGATAAATGTTGATCTTTGCTGAAGTCAGTTTTCCGATGAGGTGTGGAGCTGCTTAAATGAGGAGCCTCACAAAATTAAGGGTGAACCTCTATCGCAGAACGCCTCCGCTGCTTTCGGCTGCGTACGAGTGGTCGACGACGCCTGGGAGTATCCTGAATCGACCGTCATGGACGACGGAGGACGCAGTGGCCTTAATGGCCGGAAGACCCGCAGTGGATAATAAAGGGGAGTTGAGCGTGTGCATGCCGAGTGGTTTCCCGGAAGACGTAGAACCGCCCCCGCCGTTCGTAGCAGATGTAGAGCGCCCCTGATATAACGCGGCGTGGCACGAGGCCATGCAAATTGAGTTGGACGGTCACAAAACGACCGGTACATATGAAAACGCGACACCGCCACGAGGGCGGAAACCTGATGACATCGTGATCGCAGGATCGAACGAGGCAAGCAGCGATTTCCATGCTGCGCTAGTTACGAACGTCCCCACAAATAACCTCGGCGAACTGACTTGGTATACTGGGTGTGCTTTCAAACGCGACTGGGAATTGGGGGCATTGGAAATTACGCAGAAGAAGGCGTTTATTGAGAGCATGCTGAATCGTTTTGGTGTTAACTCATCACCTAACATCCCCGCGACCCCCGGTGTGGTACTAGGTCCAAGCGAGGAGGGCGAAATTGGAGGAGACTGGCCGTACAGGGAGGCTGTGTGCTGCTTGATGCAGTTGTCGATCATGACGAGGCTGAACATCTCCAAAGCTGTGCGTGCTGTGGCGCGCCACTCCTAGAACCCAACGGAGAGGCACTGGAAGGCAGGTTTGACGATTTTGGCTTACGTCCATGGGACCAGGTTTATGGGATTGACTTTTGTGCGGGGTTCGGGATTGGATTTGACCGCATATAGTGATGCTGATTATGCTGGTGGGTCGACCGATAAGCGCTCAGTATCAGGGACGGTAATGACCCTAGGGGGTGCTGCCGTCAGCTGGGCAAGTAACACGTAGAAGTGAGTTACGTTGTCGACAGCAAAAAAGCAGAGTATGTCGCCCTGGGTGAAGGGGTGAAGGGAGCTTTGTTTACGGGCGCGGTGTTGTCGTTTATTTGTCCAGAGCTTAAAGGATCATGTGTTCGGGTTTTCGAGGATAACCAGGGGGCCATAGCGTTGGTTGAGAACTCTCTTAGTTCTGCGCGGAGCAAGCATGTCGACATGCGTTTTCATTTTGTCAGAGAGCTACTTCGTGCTAAGAAGATCGACATTCAGTTCGTAGCTTCCGAAGAGCAGCACGCGGATATTTTGACGAAATCACTTGCTGCGACCCCTTTTAAGTATCATCGTAGGTTCTTGCTGAATCTGCCTTTGGACGGTGAATAAGGGGGTATGAGCATTGTTCGATGAGCACCGTGTTTGAGTGATGCGGGGGATAACTTATCAGGTCGCCGACCCTGCGCTACTCTGAGGGGCATGGGGGAGTAGGGCACCGCTTGGCATTTTATTTTCTGACCAATGTCGTCGTTTGGAGTGCGACCGTTGTTTTAGATTGCAATGGTTTGGGGTGTATGTGTTGTACAGGGGGTTTTGACCCGGTGGCCGGGTTTCCTGCTGCGGGACAGTCGTTGGCTGTTTTTAGGTCCTAGCAAGTAAGTCTTGAATGTCTCTTCGGTCTCATCACTGCTGTGAAGAGCCAGGGAGGGTGTTCGTTTGGATTGTTCCAACAACGACGGTTACAAGTTGTAGAGGGTTGTGTATATCTTCGCAGGCGTATTTGTGATTTTTGCCGTGTTCATGAGGAGAGTTCGAGCACTCCGTTCTCCGTTCCGAGCTTCGAGCTAGGCTCCTCTCTTTCTCTCCTCCTCTGTCCTGTAATACAACGACTGTAACTAATCTCATCAGACTATGTGGTGGTCAGGGCATCCAGGTTTGGACTCCACGAACAGGAGCAACAGGAGAAATGGCCGAAAACCCAACCAAGGGAATGCAGACGGGGGGGGGAACAGGACGTATAGAAGGGAAACTGCGGTAGACGAAAGTAGGAAGGAGATGTCACACAGGGTGTCGAGGCACCAGGCCAACTAGGAAGTAGAACATGACCATACTACTAGTGCCACTAACTGGTGCAGCTGGTTCAAACGTGGTTTTCCCTTGTCTTCTCCTTTAGTTTAGTTTCAACTTTCTTATGCTGATTCTCCGTGATTTTCATTTTTTTTTTTTTTTTTATCGATAAGCCGTATTGAAGGAGTCGTGTGGCGTGGATGGATGACGAACCTGCTCTGCTCGTTTCGCATTGTCTGATGCCAAGGGGCTGGGTACAGTTGGCGAACGCAGGACGGAGACGACAATCTGGGTAGCAAGGTACCAGGCGGACTAGCGGGGAGAACATGGCTATACTGCTCGTACCACAAACTGCTGTCGCTACCTGGAGGGTGCTTTGGGCTTGGGTCTGCTTGGTATTTTCCCTTTGTGTTTTTTTCCTTATTGGTTCTTTGTCCGACTCTTTTTACAAGTTGTGGTGCTTTCGTTATTTTTTCCTTTTTTTCCCAGCTCGTTTTTTGTCTGGTGTTGGCCACCTCGCCTGCGGGGGGGGGGCACGACATATATTCCTTCTATTTTTTATTTCATGTTCATTTTCTGTTTCGATTTATCTTGTTTGTTTTGGTTCCTATCTTTGATTGTTTTGGTTCGTTTCTCCATTTTATCGAATGTGTATGTCGTGCCTGTCGTATCTTGTATGATGACACGGCATCGGCATTGCCCACTGCTGTAGTTACTGCATACGTGGCAAGGTAGTATCTGTGACCACATAACTTGTATCTCTTCTAGGATTGAAGAATCGGCACGGACACTAGTTGTGCTGGATGTCGACGGATAGAAAGAACGGTTTAATGTGAAGGACACACACACGCATCTCTGTGGCGTAGCTATGTGACCACAGAACGTTTGTATCTCGCCTGCGATTGAAAAATCATCACGGACACTGGTTGTGCTGGATGTCGACGGGTAGAAAGAACGCGGTTTAACCCCTCTAGAACCGCAGTCCCGTTTTGGGGACAAACTACTTGAAATTTGGGTGGTTTGTCCCCAAAACGGGACTGCGGTTCTAAAGGGGTTAATGTGAAGAATACACACACACTTTCCTGACCCATTTATTTCCATTTTTTTCTGGTTGACATCAGTAGGCACATACTCGGTAATTATACATAGTATCTCTCCAGTAAAATAAAGCAGAACGGACACTTGGTTGTACTGATGTAGTTGTGTTTTCAGAAAGGAATGTGAAGACAACACTCACATAGATTACAGTATAGTAGCTATAAACTCTGTTCGAGAGGTCGTATTACAGGGTTAGTATCAAAAGGGTTGTACATACAACCGCTTTACATGATTTCAGGCTGACTGCGAAGCATGTTTCTTTAAATTATTCATAAGCAAAGAATATATATGGCATATGTAGTTCCTGCTCTGAATAAGCTACGATACCCCTTTACTTCCCGTTTGGCCGAAGATTCGAAACTCTGCTAAACACGTCAAGAGCATAGACACACAAATATCCAATTTCGTTTCGGGCCTCGATGTAATTACACCCGATCTGGGTCGTGCTATGAAATAGTCCTGTTGGTTTTTAGTTTATGGTTGGCATTGGTTCCATTTCATTTCCTCCAAAGACCCCCCCAGTGGTCTTCAGATATGTAGTTTGTAGCTGCTGTTACTAGAGCTAGCTGTAGAGTGGGTCTCTTGGAGGTCGAATCTCACGATGGGCGAGGTTGTCAGTTTAAGAATTTGACCAAAGTGCAAAGTATACGGAAAGCCTAACTCATGCCGGGAGGGCGAGTTGTCAGGGCGTGGTTTTGAATATCTACGCTGGGCAATCTTGAAAGGTCAACGAGGGAGTGAAAACCAAAAGTCTAGCGATCTCGAGTATACATCAGTACACGCTCACGGGTACCATGTGGACGACGAGCATGTTTTGCTTGTTTGCGTGCCTAGCCCATATAATTTCCGCTGGTGGAGCGCGGTTGGCGAAAACAGGGAGGAGACGGCAGACAGGATAGCTATTAATAGGTATCAGATCGATTAATTGTAGATATAACTTTTATCTATACCACACTCTGCTGCGGCTGCCTGGAGGTTGGTTTTCCTTTGTTTCTTAGTCCTTCGGTTTGCCTGTCTCCTTAGGTTCTTTACTGTACTCTGTTACCAGGTATAGAGTAAGGCTTGTGGTACTACAGTCTGTTTGTTTTGCTGGATCTTGTGCCTTCTGCTGTCTGGGAGGAACGACACATTGCTTTGTTTCGCACCAACCGTAGACCAGGTACTTTGTACCTGGTCCCCTGGGATGTATTTTCCAAATACGTACGAAGTAAAGTCGCTATTACCCTGACTTGTTCGGTCCTGACAACCATCATTTCACCTACTACTGTATATTGGGGTCGCATAACTTTGAAATAACCATGTACAGCTGTGGCCCCTGGCTAATGGGGCCTGAATGAGGTAAGCTCCTTTTCAATATATAGCAGCACTTATAAATTTAAATCACACCTACCTGTCCTGTAATATTAGTTATGCCTACCATTACCAACCTGTCACTATTATTAGTAGTAAACGTGTACCAGGTACCACATACTCTGAAATCGCCCATACTGCCATACAGCAGTCGCGGTCCTGGGGCGACGGTGCTTTCTATAGCGGTATATACAGCAGTCCTAATAGTCTTCAAGTATCGGAATGCGTGTACTACGGTTGCGGCATGCACGCGCCATAAGAGAACCCAAACTACGGTTGCGGCATACACGCGCCATAAGAGAACCCAAACCTAAAAGCATTGACGAATATGAGCGAACATGTTGTCCTGGACGCACCGTGTAACGGTATGATATCATGAGAAATTACGAACTACCAGGTACCACTAATAGAACATGATGACCATACTACTATTGGTAGTGCCACCAACTGGTGCAGCTGGTTCGAACGTGGTCGTCCCTTGTCTTCTCTTTTTGTTTCGTTTTGTTTTTTTGCGCTGACTCTCCGTGATTTTCATTTTCTCTTCCTTTTCTGATTGATAAGCCGTACTGAAGGAGCCGTGTGGCGTGGTTGGACGACAAACCCGCTCTGCTCGTTGCGTATTGTCTCACGCCAAGGGGCTGGGCATAGTTGACGAACGCAGGGCGGAGACGGCAGTCTGGGTAGCAAGGTACCAGGCGGATTAGCAGGGAGAACCTGGCCATACTAGTCGTACCACAAACTGCTGCCGCCACCTGGAAGGTGCTTTGGGCTTTGGTCTGCCTGTTATTTCCCTTTGTTATTTTCTCTTTGCTATTTGTTTTCCTTGGTTCTTTGCCTCGCTCTGTTTACAAGCAGTGGTGTTTTTGTTCTTTTTTTTTCTTTTTTCCAGCTCGTTCTTTTTCAAGTGTTGGCCACCTCGCCTTCGGGGGGGGGGCACGACAGATTGTTTCTCCTAGTTTTGCTTTCATTGTTTTTCTTTTTCTCTTTCGATTTGTCTACTTTGTTTTTGTTTTCTCTTTGATTGTTTCTTTTCGTTTCATTATTTCATAGATTCTGTATGTCGTGCCTGTCGTATCCAGTATGATGACCTGGCTTTGCATTGCCCACTTCAGTACCTGCACACGTGGCAACGTAGTATCTCTGTGGCGTAGCTTTGTGACCACATAACTGGTACCAGGTATCTCTTTTAGGATTGGAGAATCGGCACGGACACTGGTTGTGCTGGATGTCGACGGGTAGAAAGAACGGTTTAATGTGAAGAACACAATCACACTAAGAACTGAACCAATGTTCAAACGTCGCCATGTTTTTGTGTTTGCTGTCCCATCGCCCCGGTGGTTCAAGTGGTTAACCTCGAATTCTACCTGTGTTTGAGTCCTGGATTCGAGCCCCAGGTGGGTCGGACATTTGACTTTATTTGCAATATATATATATATATAGGATTCAATTGTTGAGAGCGCCTTGCAGCGTGGGTAGACACAATTCGATGCGAGTCGACGAGGGAAGAAAAGGCTGAAATCTTCTCGCGATAAAAATGAAGGCAAGTACCGTAGCGGGAAGGGGATAGAAGAGCCTGCTATGTGACCCCGGATCTGAGTTACGAGTTGGAAGGAGAGAGAGAAGATGTGCGAATATACTAAATGGGATGAGCAAAAACAAAAAAATGAATATATAAATACATAAGAAACACAATAAGGGAGGGAGTTGGGTCGATAGGTTGCTTGGTACTCTTCGTGCGATAGCATGCTGAGGAGTGAGCACGTTGTTCGTACTAGCTGGCGGGATGGCGAGGTGAGCGCGCCCGCGGATCGACCGCAGTGAATGTGCGCACTGACGAGCGTAGCATCTTCACAGTAGTGGATGTAAGCACTTACTTGTGAACATGCTAGCGCCGAGAGAGGGGAGGTGAAGGTGAGCCCCTCCCGAAGGTTTGGATGCAGTGGGGTTTCCGTGGGTTTTGTAGGTTGGTACGTATACTGTTTCAAGTCCTGGTGTCTGATTTTGTGGCGAGGTGAGCTGCCCCGTGTGTTGAGTTTAGCCAAGATTAGCACTGAGGCATAGCGCCTTGACAGTCAAGGTGAGCACTTGTCGTTGTAGGGTAGGATGATGAGATTCTCCCCTTTGACGTGTGTTTTGTTGTCTGTTTTGTTGGGTGGTTTTGGGATTGGTTTGTGTTTACTCCGTTGCATAATCGCTTCGCGATACTGTTAACCCCTTTAGAACCGCAGTCCCGTTTTGGGGACAAACTACTTGAAGTTTGAGTGGTTTGTCCTCAAAACGGGACTGGGGTTCTAAAAGGGTTAACCCTGCGCCTGAAGTATCTATCGACCACTAAAACGTGGCATGATGAATTTGAAGGATTATTACCAAAAAGTGGTCAACCATAATAAAATTATCGCAAGAGAGAGGAAAAACACGAAACATCCAGAATTTAGACTACCAGAAAGAACGAGAGAAGATCGCAAATATATCGTCTTGCGTCAAGAATTGGGTCTTCATACTTGATATGTTGTTCGTCGTGCGCCGGCTGCAAGAGCTCGGACGACAGAGGAAAATCCCCTTATACGTGTGCTTCATCGATCTGCAGAAAGCGTACGACTCTGTCGACCGAGAGCTGTTATGGAAGGTACTCACACGCGTTGGCGTACCAACCAAGATGCTGACAATTATCCGTAATTTCCACGATGGCATGCGGGCTCGCGTGCGTACTGATGACGGCGAGCTCTCGGAATGGTTTGATGTCACGCAGGGGCTGCGGCAAGGCTGTGTACTATCACCGTTACTGTTCAACGTGTTCTTCGCTGCTGCGTTACACGTCGTACTAGTACGCTTCAGCCAAGACGAAGCCATTGTAAGGGATTTGGTCCAACTCTGGGAAGCTGGAGTAGTTCGAACAGGGAAGGAGGAGCCATTGGCGTGCGTGCGAAGGTCTGTATGGGGCATGTTGTACGCCGACGATGCAGGAATTGTCTCGAAGTCGGCTGAAGGGCTCGCAAAAATGATGACAGTCATCGTGACTGTCTTCGAAGCCGCAGGCCTCACGGTGTCGGAAAAGAAGACTGAGACAATGGTCCTACAAACACCAGACCGGACAACCCTCGCACCACCGCTCGTCATCGAAGGGGCAGGTCAGAGGTATAAGCAGACGACCCAGTTATTATACCTAGGCGGCGTTATCCACGAAAACGCTGACCTCTCGCTCGAAATCGACCGACGGATCCGCCTCATGCGAGCATGCCTCAAACGGTTCGGCCTGGAGTTGTATGATAGGACGACCGCCCCCCTTAGCCTTAAAGTCCGAATGCTGAAGGCCGAGGTGATTGAGACCCTGCTGTACGGGTGTGTGACGTGGACCCTCAGAGCGGAACACTTTGCCAAGCTTCGAACGGCTCACCACCAAGTCCTGTTGCGAGTCATTGGCTTCCAGCGCCGACTTCATACTGACCATGCCACCCTCTCGTACGCGAAGGCCCTCAAGATGACACGTTGCGAGAGCATCGAAACCACCATTCGTAAACGGCGGCTCTTCTTTGCGGGGGGCGTGGCACGGCAAAGCAAGGAGCGATTACCCAATCGGGTAACGCTCGGGACGATAGCTGGTGGGGAGAACCCGAGACCAGGCGGACAGAGTAAGACTTGGCATAGATGCATAGTCGAAGACCTTAGGGAGTTCCGAGCCACCGAAGGGTCAACGGAAGTTGCCCCCTTGGTGTTTGGAGTTGAGACCGCGTTGTGGTCCACTGCAGCCAAAAATGCGGGGAAGTGGTACCGGGGGATCCTTGAAGCAGCCGAACGGTTCATGGTGAGGTGGCACGAGGCTGAGGCTGAGATGAGTAGACAGCGCCGCGCATCCGCCGTGGATGGTGCCCAAAGGAACGGGGGGGGAGGGGGCAACAGGAGAAGTGGCATAAAGCCCGACCGAGGGAATGCGGAGAGGGGGGGGAACAGGAGGGGTAGAAGGGAAACGGCGGTAGACGAAAGTAGGAAGGAGATGGCAGACAGGGTAGCAAGGCACCAAGTCGACTAGGAAGTAGAATGACCATACTACTAGTGCTACCAACTGGTGCAGCTGGCTCGAACGTGGTCTTCCCTTGTCTTCTCTTTTAGTTTAGTTTTTTTTTCTTTCTTGCGCTGACTCTCCGTGATTTTAATTTCATTTTTTCTCTTCCTCTTCCTTTTCTGATTGATAAGCCGTACTCAAGGAGCCGTGTGGCGTGGTTGGAAGACGAACCTACTCTGCTCGGCTCGTATTGTCTGACGCCAAGGGGCTGGGCATAGTTGACGAACGCAGGGCGGAGACGGCAGTCTGGGTAGCAAGGTACCAGGCGGATTAGCAGGGAGAACCTGGCTATCCTACTCGTACCACAAGCTGCTGCCGCCACCTGGAAGGTGCTTTGGGCTTTGGTCTCCCTGTTATTTCCCCTTTGTTATTTTTCCTTGTTACTTTCTCCTTGGTTCTTTGTCTTACTCTGTTCACAAGCAGTGGTGTTTTTTGTTATTTCTTCTTTTTTCCAGCTCGTTCTTTTTCAAGTGTTGGCCACCTCGCCTGCGGGGGGGGGGGCACGACAGATTGTTTCTCTTAGATTTTGCTTTCATTTTTCTTCTTTTTCTTTTTCGATTTGTCTACCTTGTTTTTGTTTTCTCTTTGATTGTTTCTTTTCGTTTCACTATTTCATAGATTGCGTATGTCGTGCCTGTCGTATCCAGTATGATGACATGGCTTTGTATTGCCCACTGCAGTTCACACTGCACACGTGGCAACGTAGTATCTCTGTGGCGTAGCTTTGTGACCACAGAACTTGTATCTCTTCTAGGATTGAAGAATCGGCACGGACACTGGTTGTGCTGGATGTCGACGGGTAGAAAGAACGGTTCAATGTGAAGAACACACACACACTCCGCATAAAGGTGATCTACCGTAACATGTGGGTATGTATTAGTATGGGTCGGGGTAGGATGGGTTTTTTCCGCTTCTTGGCGACCTCGGAAATACCTGCACACGTGAACTTTCGCCATTTCGTTCTTTTACATATGATACGTGTTGTTGTACCAGAACGTGTTCCCATGACATGATAGTCTTGGATTATGAGCAGCTACTATTAATAGATTAAACCGCGCACCATTTCATGTGTTTGCGCTCAAACGTCAGCTATTCCAGTGTTGGCTCTTTGACACGGGTGGTGCATGATGTGATGGGAAATGCTCTGCGAAAAAAAGGAAATTCAAAAACAACTGCTGTTGTAGTAGAGCGGCACTCGAATAATCAACGATTACTTTGCCGCTCGCATACTGGCGCTGCGATTCGTCGAGCAAATGCTTACTGTCGAAGTTGCATATCACGCTCAGGTCGCCTTCATAATAACTCGTAACAGATGTAATACATAAAAAATTACTACCTGCTTTTTCGATCATTAGAACTGATCTCATGCGTCACACTCATCTGCATGTTCCACTACTATTTTCCTTATACTAGTACATACCTGGTACTTGGTTGTTAACAGGTACATTTGAGCTATTGCCCCAACTGCAGCACATACAACTGCAATTAATTGGTGGAATAGTTCAAACCAACCCACGAAAAACGTGTTTCGGCGAGAGTCTTCTTACACGCTACGCTCATGCCACTCCGAAGGGAAAACTTGTATACTGAATGTATGTACAGAACGATTAGACAGTTGTTGACATCGGAACAACCCTTTTTGGATCAAATACGAAAAACAGTAGCCCCCCCCCGGGACACGACGCGAGCGCGGCCGTGGCTATCCCTGTCAGAGGCGGGAGGGGAGAGCAAAGTGAGGCACGAACAGGAAACAGGTCACCGAATGGTAACATCATTGCCAGCTAAAAATCTTTTACAACTCAGAAAACAGATCTAAAATTTGTTTTCCCATTTTTCGCACTCGACCTCAATCAGGTATATATAATATGTGTGTGCGAGCTGGGCTAGTCGAAGAATGGGTGAAAAACTACCCGAAGGCCGTATCTCGTGAGCCACTGCGAATGAGGACTTGAAATTTGGAGGCACTAAATCTCACAAAACACTGCATGTGCCAAACAAGAGTATGTAAAAAATTATGCGTTTGTTATTCGACGAGAATTCGGCAAGATATCGGCGAAACTCCAAACTACCAACAAAGTTACTGTTCAACACGAAATTTGTATTGGAATCGTCTATCCCGATCAGGGCCAAAATTAATTGGCAAGACTTAGCCGAAGACCCTACGAGACGGTCGACATCTAACTTTCATTGCCCAGTTCACCACCCATCAAGAGATATTGCCAAACGCAATTTCTTTACGTACGTAAAACAAGAATACCTGGTATACGACAATCGTAAAACAAGTATATACGACAATTGATGCTGTTTTTTCTGCGCTCAAAATTGCGAGTTTCGATCTGAAAATTTAACCTTCTCGTATTTGCACATAATACTCTGCAGACAAACAAACGGAAAACGAGCCTATTATTATTTTAAGACGAGTTACGGTCGCATTTGTTTTTAGGTTTTTCCAGATGCTTGTATCGGTCATAAATCTCTCGAACAAAAAACAAACATTTGTGGGTTGGTGGATGATCCACACCGTGAAAAATAGAAGCGCCTCCCAATAGTATTGCATACCTGGTACAAGGTAGCATTGAGCGAGACGTGGCCAATGTACCACTTTGGCAGCACTTAGGCTGGATGGTATGATAAAACACGGCACCCGTCGACGTGTGCGGCGCAGAGCGGCAGGACCTATGCAGTTTATGGTAGAGACGTTGTGAGGCTTGAGACGCTAATCATCCAGGGTCTCGTGTGGATCACGCGACAACAACAAGTGAAATGGGCGAGCGTGTTTTGCGGGCTTCTTGCGCCGGTTTTTGCCTCCATTATCGTTATCGTTATCGTTTTCGACGTTGTCGGTACGGTAACGATATAATTATCGTTATCGTTATCGCTGTCGAAGTTATTTCGGCCTTATCGTACCGAAACCTTTCTGGTTTCGATATCCAACACTACTTGTTAATTGTGAGATTGTGTGAGGTGACTGGGCATCAACATATATATGGATCTCAACGTCCATACGCTGACATACATACCTGGTATATTATTCATACATCATATAGGTAGGTACGAGGAATGTAGATAGCTGATCAAAGAGACGCGGCAGGAAACAGCTACAGCAGTAGCAGCAGCAGAAGAAGCGCGAGTTGAGTGAGGCGCCGTCACGATATTGCCTTCCCGTCCGGGTGGCTCCATTCATGTCCATGCTGCATTTTCTGCAAGCCAAGCCGTTCTTGGAGAAACATGCCGGGGTGCTCTGCCTACTGAGCCATCATTATTAGTCCTTCTTCGTCACCCTCAAACAGGACCGAAACGAGGCTGTCGCTTTCCTCCTCCACCTTATCCCTAACCAACGACAAGCGAGCAATCTCCTCCCCCAGGGTTGCCACTCGTGCATCTTGCGCCCGCCTCTTCTCCGCCTCAACCTCCAGCGTCGCTTGGGCTGTTTGCGCTTCCGCGTGAGCCCTGCGCTCTTGCTCACCCGCCCTTTTGGCGTGGCTTCGCGTCTCAACAGCTCCTCCTTCTCCTTTGATTTGTTTTTGTCCATCGGCATATTTTTCCGCTGACCTTTGACCTTCGACCTCCCTATTGCATTGATCAATGGCAGCGTCGCGTGCCCGAGTTTTGTGGCGGACCCGCTCCAGCGCTTGATATATGCCGCGCTTTGCGGCCTCCTCCGCACGCCTGATCGTCGCCAGTTCGCTCAGCGTAGTAGCACCCGGTACCAACCGAAGCAGCGAAAGAAA
The DNA here is from genome assembly GCA_031213475.1 of Nereocystis luetkeana. Taxonomy (NCBI): domain Eukaryota; class Phaeophyceae; order Laminariales; family Laminariaceae; genus Nereocystis; species Nereocystis luetkeana. The sequence continues at coordinate 10,451,064 of JARUPZ010000006.1, forward strand.
AAGAAGCACCAGCAGGAGCGGCACGAGCACGAGTGGCACGAGCACGAGCGGCACGAGCAGGAGCGGCACGAGCAGGAGTGGCACGAGCAGGAGCAACGCCAGCTGGAGGCCAACTGGCCAAGCGGTATACGAAGAGGCAGCACCAGCGTGACGCCCGTCGTATGCTGTCTACATGTGTCCACGCACGCAAATAATCCAATGACCCGCGTCGTAGTCTTGTGTTGAAACTATTCCGCAACACAATTGAAAAACAATCGGTCTACTATCAATATCGTATGTATGCCGTTTTATAGCCGGTCTCTTCGGCCCAAAGCAGCTGAGATCAATGGCAGTCTTGTTGAATCTGTTCCCGAAAAGTCCCCCCACTGGCGAATAGTACAAAGCTCTCGCGGATCAGGGTTGACGATCTTGCGAAAGGCCACCGAAACGCCCCCACGGCGACCGACCAGAGAAAACGAATTTATAGTTTTGTTTATATATAGTTACCCGTCAGCCTACTCTAGGTAGAAATGAATAAGAGATCGGGTATCAACACGATTGATAATGTTCTTTCCCATACGCTAGACAACGAACAGGTCGGAAGTTAAAAAATACGACAGCTGTCGAGTGTGCGCTTCTTTCGGGTACCATTTGTGTGCAGTAACAAGAAGATCGTCAACTACAAGCAGAGCGCCCTATCCAGCATCAACATTCCTGTGCCTCTTGCCAGCTTATATATCTGCCCTACCTTCACGGCGCCTATATAGCAGGTAAGGCATCTATAGAAGAAGAACTTAGTAAAAAAACCGTTCCTACTCTACTCCAGCTGCGGTGGTACCGGTATAAAAAGTCAGCACTCCCCGAATATACCTGGTGGTATGTAACACCGGGTACCTTGTTCTCACTTATCACCATTTCATTTGTCAAATGACAGTGTAAGTACCTATGTCAATCACACCATCCACGTATAGAATAGAAATAATATTTCTACGACATAAAAAATGACCAATCAGACCAGGGGTATATTTAGCTGTTGTGCTGTTGCGCTGGCGCAACATTTTGTTCAAAATAACCGTTTGCCTAAGCCCCTTCTTTGCCGCACCCTAATGTTCAAGCCCTTTTTCCATATTATAATATAGACGTTTAGGTTCTTATCCCGATACACGCCTTTTCGAGGATCGGGAGGCGTTTAAACGCACTATATCACTTGGCATTTGGGCAGGTGTTCGCGCATACAATGTTTTTGTTGAGCGCAACAGACACCGGGCCGCTAAATATACTCCTCAATCAGACCCGAATACTTTACGAAACTAGACCAAAATTGAGCGTAATCTCCTTCATGAATATATTTACCTGTTTCCTGCAATCACTCCTACCCGCCCTTTCCTTAGTCCCCTCTGATTTCCACCACCCCCCTGCACCTACCACCCTGGTACCTCCTGCTGCAAGTGCTAAGTTCTCTCCTCTCAAATTACTAAAAAAAAGTCGAATATCAAAGTTCGCTGTTCTAATACATGGACAGTTTTTTTTACTGCAACGCCCAGAAGGTTGTGCGGTGCAGCTGCCCAATACTGCTTAAAGTCGTACCTGTAGGAGGGTCTTCCCACACGTTCGTGCTTCCTCTGTAGACGTATTCCCTCTCCACCCCTCGCCGTGTAACTAGTTACACTTACATATGATGACACCGCTATCCACCCATCGCAATATTGATATATTTCATTGGTATCCAACGTACACTCAATAAGAAAGAGGAATTCAAAGCTGGCCTAGGATGGATTTATTCAATGAGAATGGGCGCTTTATACTCATTTCAGTATACAGTAGTAGCGAATCCCAAATTTCAATGTTTCTTGTTAATCTTAGCCTGCCATTCATTCTCGTTGCTTGTTTTCTTAGTATACGCATCCTGAACTGCTGTATTCCCACTACTATACGCATGCGTATATTAGGTATAGCTCAGCTGTTTGTCGCATTAATATACATAAATATACAGCAAAAATACATGCATGCCGGTAAATACAACACCAGGATTAGTAGTTTTAAACCGGAACCAACGTACCATATAGGCTGCTGGAGACAGAATAAGAAGCAAGGAACCTGGCCCAGGCTGAATTTCTTAATCGAGAACGGGGGCGCGTTATCCACTAATCCCAGTACAAAGACTCCCTAATTGACTATTTTTTTTCTTACTCGAAAAGAGGGGCGCGTTATCCACCAATTCCAGTAAAAAATATTCCCGAACTTCTTGTTTCCCTTTCAATCTCAGCCTTCCTTTTTTAGGGCTCGTTTCCTTATTGCGTACAAGGTACTTACACACACCTGGCACTGAATACTTCAACGAAGTAATTTGATGGTGTTATACCCATGGCCATATATTCTACGTGTATACCTACCAGGTTATAGTGCTGTTTGTTGCCGTGTCCATACTGCTCTGTATGAGGTTGAAAACCCGGTAATTACCTGGGTTCTGGCACTGGGATCGTATTTGTAGTACTTGGAAGGCGTATCTTGGGTAGAAAACCAGGGGTTTTCCAGAGAGGCACTATCGTGGTCTCAGTCTCCGTCGTGCACGAAAGGAATGAAGTGGCTCTTCTTTCTCTAAGCGAACAGCAACGTGAGTACCAATGAGTACCGGCTTAATAGGCAGACCTGACCAGGGATACAAAGTGTCCCGCTGTCCATGATCTTAAGAAGTGGCGTCTTTGGCTTAGGACTTTTTGCCTTTTTGCCGGTACAAGTTTTTTTTTTGTCACTCTGTTTTTGCTTTCGCTTAGCTTTTTTTTAGAGTCAGTTTGCTCCACTGCACGATGGAGACTCACGAGGAGGGAGGGTCTGCTTCCCCTCATGGTGGACGAGACACTGAGGCCCAGAGCCCTCCAGTGCCCCACCGCCCAAGGTTCGTCGATGGAGATCGAGCGCCTTGTACAACAGACCACCAAGCGGAGCGCGTGTCTTGGCAGGAGCCCCGTGAGGACGACGTGGATTGCGCGCCGTGTACAACACACCCGCCCGAAGATCTAAGGCTGGGGTTCCTAGGCGAATCTCGAGCAGCTTCCGGCAGACGGACCTCGTTCAAGACATTTTCCGAGCCTTCTCGCTCGCCGGAACGAGCTCTGCCGTCCATACCACCTGGCTCCGCTGAGAGCGTTGACCCAGCTTCTTCCGCTCTGGGCCAGACAGCGTCGGCCCCTCCGGAGCGCGTGGCACGCGTCACCAGCCAGGCCTTGGGTTTTGCAGATATGACTCCCCACTCGTGCCCTCTGCCGACCAAGCCACCTGGCTCCGCTGAGAGCGTGGAGCCAGCTGCTCCTGCTCTGGGCCGGAGAGCGCCGGGCAAAGCTGGACGTAGCTTTTTACTGCCGTCCAAGCCACCTGGCTCCGCTGAGAGAGTTGAGCCAGCTGCTTCTGCCCCGGGCCGGAGAGCGCCGGGCACACCTGGACGTAGAGGTTTTCACGCCACCCAGCTGCGTTTTCGCCGTCTGATCTACCTGCTCCTGGGCCAGATGAGAGAATGATTGGGACTGTTTTCCGCCTTGTACGATTCCACTGCTGCACGACCTCGCTCGTACGTGTAGGATAGCCGCGAGCTATGCTGCCACTCGTGATTGTTTTCCCGAAACACAAGCGCACGATGCGATTTTTTCCGTGCCTGAATCACACGATGACACACTGGATTTCAGTATTGAGCCCGCTTCCCTCACTGCCGTAGCTGCAAACGACGATTTCGCGTGGAAATTCCGGACTGGTGCGGGTTTTAATACTGCTGTTAGAGGTGGGGATGCGGCCGCTCGTGAGACCTTTCCCGCGCCTCACGCACAACACAGGATTTCAGTATTGAGTCTACTTCTCTCGCTGCTGTGGCAACAAACAGTTGTCCTTGCAGCTCCAGAACTGCTTCGACCTTTACTACTGCTGTTAGAAAATGCGATGCGGTCGCTTGCGAAGATTCCCCCACGCCTCGCTCACCAGACGGCACACTGGATTTCGGTATTGCGCCTGCTTTGCCCGCTGGTGTGCCCGCCCACGCCGTTTCTGCTGAAGGATCCAGTACGGCTGCGAGTTTTGATGCTGGTGTAAAGGGAGCGATATGGTCGCTCGTGATTTTTTTCCCACGCCTCGCCCACACGACGGCACACTGATTTTCGGTATTGCGCCTGAGTTCCCCGCTGCTGTGCCCACCCGCGCCAGTTCTGCTGAAAATCCCAGTACGGCTGCGAGTTTTGATGCCGCTGTTAGAGAGAGCGATATGGCCGCTCGTGATTTGTTTCCCACGCCTCGCCCACAACACGGCACACTACATTTTAGTGGTGCACCTGCCTTTTCCTCTGCCGTAGCCACGGACGCCGACTCTTCTGGAACCTACAGTACTGCTTCAAAGTTTTGAGACTTCTCCTAGAGGGAGCGAGACAGCCGCTCGTGAAAAGTTTCCTGCGCCCGCCCACAAGACGGTATCGTGGAGTTCAGTATAGCGCCTACCATATCCGCTGCTGTAGCGACCCACGCCGATTCTGCTGGAAACCACAGTACTGCTGCAAGTTTTGAGACTGCTGCTAGAGGGAGCGAGGCGGCCTCTCGTGAAATTGTTCCTGCACCCCGCTCACAAGACGGCATCGTGGAGTTCAGTATAGCGCCTACCATATCCGCTGCTCTAGCGACCCGAGACGATTATGCTGGAAAATGTCGTGCTGAGAAAACAATTAGTACTGCTGTTGGAAGGGGCGATGCTTATTATAGCCCCCCCAGTACCATCGACGTACCTGCACCAAACACACTGGAGTTTAGTACACGTACACCGCGTGACGACCGCATATCTATCGCACCACCTTCTCGGGTCGATGCTGGCTCCCCAAGAGCTCGTAGTGCTCGCTGAATGGCTCGCCATGCCCTCATCACCGCTAGACACGTTGCTGAAGCACGAGCCGCGGATGCTGCCAACTCAGCTTCTTCGTTACACGACCCTGTATTCCGCCGAATGCCGCCGCCCCTGTCCCCGGTGTCCCCCCCTGCACCGGTGCCCTCCCCTGCCGCGATGGTTTTCGCCCGTCCCCGACTCAGCATCCCACAAACACCAAAGGCGAAGGAGGAGTCTCCCAGACCCGCCAGGTCTGCCAGCGGACTGAGGACTTGCGGCTCCTCTCCGTCGCCGGGCGAGTGAACACCCCAGCGCCCGGGCCGAACGGATGTAGACGACGCTGTGGACTACGACGCCCGCAGTTCCGAGGACGAGGAGCGGACGACGAGGCAAGGCGCCCCTAGGGAGACAGAGCTGAACTGAGATCAAGCCCCGCCGCCCCAACTTCCAGAGGCCTGGACCTCCCTCTCGGTCGAGGTCCAGGCGGCCCTCATCCGGCGCCGGTCAGACGCACCGGGCCTCGGCGGGGGGATATCGGCGAAATGCTCGACCCCATCTCGGGCCGACGCTGCCGCAGCCGAGCGGCCTCTTGCAGCGGACGATCACACCGATGTCGCGACGGCCGAACGGGCCTTGACTGCCGCCGAGACCCTCGGAGAAATCTCGGCGGAAACCGCCCGCCGTCAGGCGCAGGCGCTCACGGTGGCCGAGAATGAGGCATCAGCGGCCGCTCGCACCGCCGCCGACGCTACCACTGCTTCGGAGGCCGAAAAAACACGCTCCGAAGACCGCCACCGTGGCCTCGAAGGACGCCGCGCGCTCCGCCTCCTACGTCCATGACTCCATATCCCGCGCTAGGGAAGCTCTGCGGGCGGCGCGGGCGGACAGCAGCACGAAGCCCCATCGTGTTGCCTATACAAGAAACTCAGGGGAGAGCCTTCCCCTCGTCAAGGCCGCGACAACCGCCACTCCAGCCCCCGGTTTGGCCTCCTCCGCCACGGTCGCTCCTAGCGCCATCGCGGTCGATGCCCGGATCAAGCGTACCTGGGATCTAGATATATTCCAGGGGAGAGTCGCCTGCATGGCCGCCGGCCCAAGTTCGTGCTTCCCCCTCGAGGCGGCTTCGAGGGTCGTCTCTGCCGCTCGCGAGCTCCGGCTGGACATGCCCGAGGACGACCTCTCCGTACACGACGCTTGGCTCGTCAAGGTGGGTGACGGTTGGAAGGCCCAGGAACGCCGGGAGCACGCCATGGCTCTCGTGATGAGCCTGCGGCAGGCGCACGACTTGTGCTCCGCCACCGTGTTTTGGCCGACCCCGACGGAGTATGGGCGCCACTGCAAGCGCCAGGCAGACCTCGGCGCCCAGGGACAACGGCTCCCGGACGTCGGACAGAGCTCGGGTCAGGCCCATGCCCTAACTCCTTGGGTTAAGTCCGCCACATCGGATGTTCTCATGTTGTGCAACAATGGCAGCCACGAAGGCCTCAGTTCTACCGATTGGATCCCAGGTTGGGAGTACCCCCTCAAGAAATCCTTCGCGCGCGCCATCGCACCTGATAGGCCCACGACCGCCCCCCTCACTACCTTGATGGATGAGGTTTTTGGGCATGAGTCGCGCGCCCTCGCAGCTAGATCGACGGGACCGGGAGTGTTCACGCTCCTCTTCAAACTGCTGGGCAACCGCTTCGACCGCACCGACCCGGGGGCCATTTACACCAAGTTGCATAATTTTGGCGTACGTAACGGGACCCTCTTTTGCGATTTTAGCCGTGCTTTTCGGGGAGTAGTGTCGGTAGCGATGGGGATTGAGCATGTTTTGGCTCCGGGGGTGGAGGTTGTTTTGGAGGTTGTTGGGATGGCTGTAAACTTGATGCCCACGCTGTACACGGGAGGTTTGGCTACGGTGTCGAGGCCGATTGGTACTTTGGACGCCATGCGGTTCGTTTTTAAGACCCTCGCGAATAATAAGACTCCTGCCAGCATCGGCGAAAAATGTTGTTTTTTGCCTGCTTCTTCGACGAGTGTGCGGTCATCCGCCCCGTCGGGGCCCCGGCCCGCTGGTAATGGTCGCGGCCAGGGCCAGACGCTTCCCCAGTCGCCTGTTTGGCAGACGGGGTCGCGCAATAATCCGCTTGTGCTGAACGTCCACAAAAACATCCCTGACTGCCTCGACCCGTGGCTTGACACCGCGTCCAACTACTGGCCCCTAGACGAACATCACTATGCTGAAGTTCCCGCTGTTTGCATGTCTATCCAGACCGAGGACCCCCCCCTCTGGAGCGGTCGACTTTCATCGTCCGCCCGCGCGGCCGCCCTGAGCGAAAAACGAGGCCGCTGTTTGAACTGCCAAGAAGACTCAAACTCCCTCAGACAGAGTAGGCACCCCTTCCGAAAGCTCAACGGAATTTTCAACCCCAACCTCGGAACTCTCGGCGACGACGGTGGGGCGTTCCGTCGTTGGCAAGAACGCATGACCCGACACCGCCGCGAACATTACTACGGCCGAACAAGAACAACCACAAGAAACACAGGTGACGTTCAGGCCATTCGCGTGGTCAGCATCACGTCCAGGGCCACAGACAAGGTCACGGCTACAACACACACGCGGAACGAGGGCACCAACAGCCTAAATCCAGCTACCACGGTGGTGGTTCGACCACCTCTGCCTCTTCCACCGGGGCTCCCGCGTCGGGGGTTCGCTACGGTTTCTCGTATAATTCGGACGGCAACCCCAACGGACGCCATCCGGGCACCCTCCGAGCCGGTTACTGACAGGCTGACGGCGGTGCGGCTCCTCCTACCCGCCCGCCGCCAGCATTGCCGGGCGAAAATACATTGATACACAAGATACACGCGTCCCAGGCTCGCTCAGCACTACTCGTCGCCCTGCGCCGCTCCCCCCCCGCGCGTTGCTCCGTACATCGGACCGACGCAGCGACTCAGCTCCATCGGTTCTACTGGAGAGTCCCCAGGCGTCTCCGCCGACGTCGGGAGCCCGCGCCTCGACCGCCGCTCCCCTCACCCTGGGCACCAGAGCAGGCGAGAAAAACGCCCCTCTTCCGAACCACGCACCGCGCGGCACCACGCGTGTCGCACCGTCGCGTCGTTCTTTTCAGCGAGGGTGTCCCCCTCTTTCACCTCCCGGCCATGCGGTTGCGGTCGGTTTGAGGTACGGGGAAGGCAATTACCCAAACCCCGAGATCTCGGTTGAAGCTCGACTCGGCATTTCCTCGCAATGAAGGTGGCCGTTCAATCCTTTTTCTATTAAGGAAGAGTCGACAAAATTAGCTATTACAGAGGCCCATAGTATTTAGGCCCTGCGGATTTACATTGTTTTGAATATTTCCGGAATTGTGTTTTTTTTTTCAGGTCATTTTTCACCTCATTTGGTCGGCGAAGCTATTTGCGTCTGGACTAAGTTTCGTGCACACCACGACACACAGGAGAGCTACAAAGCAGCAGTTAGTCTGGACGGAAAGCTGAGGACTTGAGCATTCCAACGGTTCTACTTATAGCCGAAAAGATGATGTTGCGGATGGGCCAGAGGTAGGGAACGAGGGTAAGGGTGCCGATCTTTAGACGCACGTATCTCACGAACGATCACGATTCGCGCAAAGCGTAAAGCACAATTCTCCGGCTCGTATTCCAAGCTTTCCAAAGATGCTTAATACGCAAAATTCCGAGGTGATCTCTGGTCTAAACATCTTCCCCCCCGTTTAAAATAGAAATGTTTTCACTGCCTATTATTGGTGCAATTCCAATTAAAAGACAACCTGTAAAATAATTCAACAGCATAGTTCCAATCAGTAGGCGGTCTCCGAGATCGTTAGACTGGACAATTCCAATTATCTAAATACACCAAACATCAGCTGTTCAGACAATTAATTAAAAAAATGGGCAGTCTCTGAAATCAGTTGTCTGGGCAATTTCAAATGATAGAGTCTCCAAAATTATTTGTCCGGACAATTCCTATTGTTGGACAGGTACCAGGTATAAATTGCCCGAACAAATCCGATTAATAGACCTTATCCAAGATCAATTGTCTAAACAACTTAAATTGCTAGACAGTCTTTGACATCACTTGCCCGAGCAATTCCAATCAATAGACAACTTCGTGACTCTGTTGTAGGGGCAATAGTCTATTGACAAGTCTTTTATCCAAGGCATACACAGAAAAGGGCGGGGCACCTCAACTTTAACTTTGTATTTTATGTCCGCACGTAGGACGCTTTGATACCGCCCATCCCATGCGTTCAGATGCAAATCATTGAACCCGTTTGACAGAACAAAATAACCCGTATACACTGATGTTTTGAAATGTACGAGTAAAATGTCGATCCAATCCATGGACTCAAATTTGGCATCAACAATGGAACCATTTATTACATCGAAATGTCTCGGAATTTGTATCGAAGTGAGGTCCCTCCTTCCTTTCGCTCACGAAACCTCGTAAGCTTTACGTTTGGCGGTGGAGCGGAAGGTATGGCCCTACGGGATCTGATACTGTTGTGCCCCCTCACTCTCCCCGACACTGCTGTATTCTATCGTTTTGACGGTGGAGTGGATGGCATGGTCCTACGGGGTCTGGTACTGTTGTGCCCCCTCTCTCCCTCTTGATGCTGCTGTACTTTGTTTTTCTTCTTTTTTGTATCCTCCGGCGGATTGGTAAAAAAAAAAGCTTAAGCTCACCACAACTCCACGTTACGGTGTCGTGTGTCAATTTAACCTATAGCTCCCCCTAAATTTTCTCGTGTTGACAGCGGGGGGGGAGGGTATGGTCCTACGGGATCTGGTACTGTTGTGCCGCCTCCCTCCCTCTTGATATTGCTGTATTTTCTCGTTTTATCGGGGGAGGGGAGGGTACGGTCCTTCGGGGTCTGACATGGTTGTGCCCCCTCACTCCCTCTCGATGCAGTTGTATTCTCGTTTGGGTCCTCGTATACGTGTCGATACTGCGGTATACCATCGCATTTTGTGTCTGAGCCGCGTGTATCATGTTTCGGTGGTGTCTCCCCTCACCCCGCCCCCCCTCACCCCGTGGACCCGACCGTTGCGTTACCTCGCTGCCACGATCGTTGCTTCGGCAGCAGTCCCAGCCGCATATCGTGGAGATGGCCCGGACCTGGAGCAACTCGGCCGGGAGCTACAACTGGTAGGATTTCGCACGCACCTTGCGCGCGGCAGATGCTCTCGCCCACGACATGGGCCTGTCAGGTGATTTTGGAGAAGACGCTCACCCGGGGGGAGTTTCAAACGTTTCAAATGTCCCGCCGTGACGTTTGGGGGTCTTCACGGTTAAGCTCCCCAACTCGCGCGGCCACGCCAGGGGCCGGATCGACCAGGACCTGAAGGACGGGCGGGCCATCCAGAAGGCGCTGGGCGCCGGGTCTACGGTTGGGAAGGCGCCCCTTACGGGAGCCGGCCGGGGGCGGGGTGCTTACGGAGCTTCTGCCCCCCGCGGCCATTCGGCGCTCGCGGGGTTTTCTGCGCGGCGGGTACCACCGGCCGGCTTCGCTTCGCTAGCGACAGGGGGGTGGCACGGGGACGTGGCAGCCGCGCAGTCGGTGATGCTCCCGCTTCCATCGGCAGCGGAGGGGACCCCAAGGGCAAACACAGGCAGGGCAAGGCAGGGCGTAGGAAGCGGCAGCCGTCGCAACGCCCCGCCCCAACCTCCGTCGAACCGTGTTCTATCGGCAATCGCCAGGTCCAACTCCGTGATGCAGGAAGAGCGGCAGCAGTTCCAGCAGGTTCAGGGTGGTCCCACGTGTGACAAGTACACCGCTGCCTGAAGGAACCCCAACCACGACCACCGGATGTGCGCATTCGTCTGTTGCTCCCGTTGCAGGCGCGGGGGACATCGGGGGTCCGTCTGCCCGTGTTTATATGGGCGCTAACAGCAGTCAAAGAATGACCGCCTTTCACGTAAAATAGCCCACGGCGAGGCCTTATACCGCGTGCGCCCCAGGAAAGGGTGGCGGGGTGGGGGTTGGGCTCGGGGGGCAATCGGTTCTTCGATTTGACTTCACCCGCAGTTCAGGGATGAGTCAATAGTCGAGGGGGTGTGGGGGTTCCAGGACACGTCAAGGGCGGTCGGTTTTGCGACCGCGTTCCATCGGGGCTCCGAGGGAGAGTGGGGCAGACGTTGGTGACGGGCGCTGGTGATTGTTTCAGCATACATAGAGGGGTGATTACCGCAATTATCCCGCGCTCGGGCGTTGATTTCGCCTGTTCCCCGACACTAATATTGACTGGCGATCCTTGTTCGTTCTCTTCATTGGCCCGGTCGGCGAAAAGGCGGGTGTAGTTTGGGGCTGGGACGCCCGTCTACGCGCGTACAAATCGAGTGGTGGCGCCCGCTTGGTTCGCCGCAAACATGTAGTGTTTGGCGTTCATTTTCCTTAGACCCATAATATTATTTGGTAGCATGTAAGTCAGTCGGTTGCGACAATGGTTTGCTGTAGAAGCTCCATGGCAAGACGATTATTTTGCTGGGATCAGGCAGGGGCTTGCCGAGCTGGCGAGGGCGGCTGCTTGGTTTCGTCGTAAACTGTTCATGTCTGGCGTTTGCTCGGTTCGATTCGTTATGATAGGGTGTCGAGGGAGGCGTACGTACTTCAGGAGGCGGCGATTGTCACCTTGGTCGTAGAAACTCCGTTGGTTGGCGGAGGATCCGCTTGACTCAAGCTATTATGAGGATATTAGCGCGCACGTATGACGGCGCACCTTCGATATTCTAGCGCAACTGTTTTTTTTTTCCACATTTTTAGTACGATTGTTCTCAGACACCAACGCAACTCGTTATCCACACTTTCTGTTACTGTAATAACGCCCATATAGATACGCACGGAGTTGCGTTGCCGGCATCTGTGTGATCGTCATGATTTACCGACGACCCGCCTGGATACACAGCTTCGCTTCGACGCTTGTTTACAAACAAAAACAAATACTTTGTACCAAGGGGGGAAGATTTCTGCCCCTCGTTGAATCGATTACCTCACCATTGTTGCCCCGCGTGTTTTCGCGGGGTTTCTTATTGCGCTATAATACAGTCCATATATCATGCTTACTGGCAACGATATACTTACTCTGTACCAGGGTGGCAGGGTTGTGCCCCATCGTTGTTCCGACTACCTCAATTAGGGGTACACGCGCGTTCCGCGTGGTTTCCTTTTGCGCTATATGATACTCTGTATATATATATAACAATCCCCACCCCCTTTCCCCCTCGGTGCGCTGTATGTGGTCGCCGACGGTTGACTCCGACGCCTCGGTCGACGCCACGCACACGTGCGGCCTGTTCTTCTCCCCACGACCCCCTTGGATACCCACGATTGCGAGTGGGCGTGCACGAGAGCTCTGCCCACCTCGAGAGTGTGGCCGTCCGTGGTGGACGTCACTCGTGACCCCTTGGGGTCTAGTACTACGTATGCCGTGCGATGCTCCGATATAGAATAGAGGGGGGGGTGGGGACCAATTCGTGCCGGGCTTCGTGCGCCGGCATGTTGGTTTCTGGAACGACATCACCCTCAAAGAGCACCCGGTTCGAAACACGCTGGTGTTGTACTTACGCCACGGAGTTGATCTTCACCACCTTCCCCTAAAGGAACACCGGAGTCCGTCGAGCGCCTGCCCGTATGAAGTTCCCCGATTTCCCAAAGAGGTGTTCTACAACCGTATCCCACCAAGGTTCACCAGGTTTGTAGACGAAGAGGTACGAGCCCTCGTGGATCGCGGGTGTGTTGTCAAATGGGCGGACGTCCGAGCCCCCGGGGGGGCGCAACGCCCCCGCTTGGTCATGCGTTGCCGGTCGAGGACACAAAACCTCGCTTAACTTACGACCCGAGGCCGTTAAACATGCGGGGCAAGAAGGCCCATATTTCGATGGATACGGTGGCGCGGGTTGCTAGCGTCGCTTCGAAAGGTTGTTTCATGGCTTCGCAGGATGACGCATCCGCCTTTCACCTCATTCGTCTGCACCCCTCCGCTTGGCCGCTCATTGACTTCGCGTACGGTGGCCTTGACTACTGCTGATTCGTCCTGCCTTTCGGACTCAGTTTAGGTCCATGGTGCTACCATACCCTTAGCGAGGCGAAAGCGTCCTACCTTCGCTCCAAAGGTATCCCGGCGTTCGCTTCCTTCGACGACTCGTGGTTGAGTAACTTCTTCGCCTCCCATGGGCAGACGGCGCGGGAGCAATAGCTTGCAGCGGGGGAGGCCAAACACGTGGCGATGTTGGTGTAGTTTCTGTGTGGTCATTTCCTGTCGGCCAAGAAGTGCGACTTCCGGCCGATTAGGCCGCAGCAACATATCGGGATGTTGGGCGACTCGGACGCCACCACCTCCCGGGTTCCATAGGATAAGCTAGATAAGCTGCAGCAGCTGCTGTGAGCAGCCCTAGACGCGGAATGTCTGTCCTCCCGTACGTTGCAGCGTATCGCGGGCAAGTGCATGAGCACGTCCGTGGCTATTCGGCAGGCATCGCTGTGGACGCATGCTATGTTCGCTGTGCATGGTCGACCTTACGCAGGACTCTACGGCGGACCGTTTAGGCGACTGGAGCTGTGGTTCAATTTATCGGCTACCTCGCAAGAGGGGCCGTTGCAGCGGGCGCGACATTTCGTGGCGGCTATAACAAAGGATCGTTGGGTGCGTCATTTGTCGGAGGGTGAAAACGTCCTCGGGCACCTTCCCCGTGGGTGGGGGTGTTCCCACCGGATTGGTTGTCAAAGCATATCAACCAGATGGAGATGTATACCCAGTACCCTCTCCTTCGGCACTTCTGCACGGAACACCCGGGCGTGTTGTTGCGAGCCCAGGTACTCATAGACGTGGGCAACCAGTCAGTAGTGGGTGCCTTTAACCGTGGGCGTGCGAAGAATCGCGAGACGCACGCGCTACTGGTGCGGTTGTTCGAGTTGCAAGTGGCGTATGGATTCATGCTATCGTTGAAGTAGATCCCGACGGCGGAAAACGAGGTCGCAAATGACATTTTGCGGCCGTCACGATACGCCATCGTTCGCGTCGCACCGGCATCGGTTCAAGCGGTCTGGGACGAAATGGGGACATTAAACGTCGACCTCATGGCATTCACGGCGTCGGTGCTTCGCTCCCCATTAACTGGGGAGGCACTGCCTTTTTTCTCTCAGTACGACTGTGCTGGTTCGGCGGGGACCAACGTGTTCGTGCACGACGTTTCGCTCGTTACGGGTACCAGTGTCCCGGCCTTCGGGTTTTGTTTCCAACCCCCCATCATGGCAGGCCATGTCGTGCAACACTTGGCGGAATGCGAGGCCTCCGCGGTTGTCCTTTAGCCAGATATTAAAACTGTTGGGTTCGCTTTTGTGCAGCTAGCCGCAGTGAGGCCGATCGAGGTGGTCGCAGTGGCTACGGTAGGATGCTTTCAGTGGCCCAGCCAAGATGGTGGCCTCACGAATTGGCGGTACGTTCGCCGGGGGATGATGGCATACGCGTTAGACTTCCGTACCAAAGGGTAACGGTTGCTCAAGTTTCAGCCGCTATCGCGCAGGGACGGGCAGCCATCACATAGTAACGTGCCTATGATTCGCTGTTTCGGGAGTTTTCGAACGCTCACCGAAGTTTACGGTCTCCCTTTCATAGATGTTCTCTTTCAAACAGACGGGCGCCACCTTCAAGGTGGGGCATCTTTCGGCGGGGCTGCAACGGGGCTGCAACGGCCAGGGACTCGGTTCAGTTTGTGTTTTGCTCTACGTGGCAGGACGAAAGCGTTGCACAGTTTAATTTCTGCTGGAAGTGCGGCGCTCAGCCGGTTCGGTCATTGCCGGCCCCGCGGGATCCGGAGCAGGTGCCTGTCGTTGTGGATGTTGGTATAGACGGGCGCCCTGGGCATGTCCAGAAACGCAGGGTGGCCGATGAGTGTCACGCGTTTGTGCTCGTTGTTTCCGCCGGGTCCCGCGGTTGGCAAACAGCTACCCCAGATGATGTCTTCCATTTCTTCTGCTCCCTTGACACGCAAGGGAAAGGCACCAAGATGGTGCATGAAGCGTCTTGCCCCGGTGTGGGCCACGCGGGCGACGATACGTGCCTGACGGGGTCTTAGTGTGCTGAACGGTACGCGGCCGAGTCTGTTCGAAACGGGTTTGTGTCGAAGCTGAAAAGGGCGATGAAAGAGAGCGGGCAAAGAGAGGTATGGGACCATATCCGCCGGGCACGAAGTCTGTGCTCGAGCCCGTTGGTACATTCGTACCTTACCTTCGTATCTGAGGAACAGAAGCAGGTAGAGGTTCAGGTCAATCAGGCCGCGCCAATGCTGGAACACGCACTCATAAACCTTCTACGCGACATGCGGTCGCGCGCTCAGGTGGCCAGCTCTCTGGCAGAGCGTATCTCTCTGACCCGAGGTGTCGCGTACCAGGTAGTATATTTGGCTCTCTTTCCGATGCGTAGGGACTACGATCTTTCGTTTACCATGGGTTCGCACATGTTGAGGATCCCAGCGTCTAAGGGTTTGATCTTCAACTTTCAATTTGGTAAGACGCTGCGGGCCTCTTGTGAGGCAGTGGTAGAGTCAGCGGACCGGGACTGCCCGGCGATTTGCGCCTTTGGGGTGGTTACGGCGTACATATCGGTTGTACAGCAGATTGGGTGGAACTTAATCACTGGGCACCTCTTCCCCGTTGCTCTCTCTCTCCCCGCGGCCCGTATGGCGGCCAACCAGCAAAGCCATCTTCGGATGGCACATTTGCCGAACCACTTCCTGATGCACTCTTTTCGAGTGGGAGACTCGCTCAGCAAATCCCTGGCGGGGAGGGCTGTGCACGAGATCATGAAAATTGGTGGCTGGAAGGCAGAGTCGTCAGTTGCGAAGTACTACATCGGGGCTACCTTGAGTGGACAAGTGCGGGGTAGAATAACGTGGCCAGAGCTACGCGGACGCTAGCGAGCTACCGTTGTCGCCGGAGTTCAAAAAGGACTTTGGGGCCTTTAGGAGTGAGTTCATGCGATAGAAGTTTGGATGAGACAATTCTGCCCTGGACCAGCGGTCAACTACAAAGGCAATCTAGAAGGAGGCGTAACGAAGTATGGGCGGGACCACAGGTCGGCGCAGGAGGCCTCACCCAATCCAATACTTGCATTAAATTATCTGCGGTAGATAGACATCATACTACAGTAAAATGGCGATCCAATCCATGGGCTCAAACTAGGCACAAATAATATTAATAGAACCATTGATGGTATCGAAATGTCTCGGAATTTGTATCGAAGCGAGGTCACTTCTCCCTTTCGCTCTTTTCGCTCCTGGAACCTCGGGAGTAAAGTTGGTCGCGCCATTTTTTAGACCATCCCTCCGACCCGGCAGTAGGATTTGTATTCTTGGGTTTGTATACCCAGATCGTTTACGGGTACTAACCCCGCACAGAGTTTGATGTGCGCCACTTGCCTCAGCTCGGGGGGATACACTTACTTTAAAGTATCCACTGTAGAGAGATAGAATACCACAGTACTTGATTCAGGAGGCTGCCTACCAATGGCATTGTCTGAAGAAGTATAATTGATATTGTACTCGAGTACTGTCTACCTGTCTGTGGTAATAATTATAATTGCCCCAGCAATTGACTAGAAGGTAGTCTGCTATTTGAAATTGTCCGAACAGTTAATTTTGGAGCTTGTGTATAAATTGAAATTGTCAGGGCAATTGATCTGGGATTGTCCGGATAGATAGTTTTGGCAGCAGTCCATTAATTGAAAATGTCCGGACATCTAATTCGGGGAGGCGTCTGTCGAGACAAATGACACAAGAGACGCCCTGTCAACAGGAATTGGCCGGACAATTTATATAGGAGAAGGCCCATTAATTGGATTTGTCCGGACCATTGAATACGGCGACTGCAACCTGGTATGAAATAGGGTTGTCTGGACAATATTATTATAGGGCCAGGTAGGGGACCTTCAACAGAAGTGCCTGGAAAATAGAGGTCGACGGCCTTAAACGTTCCGTAATTAGGGACACCAATAGACAGTCAATTTTGCAATAGGAAGCTCTCTTATTACGGAGGACCAAATTTAATAGGACCTATGGTATACATGCATGAAAACCTATACATTTAGCAATATTTACGAACACTATTTAGTCCTATTAACTATGGTCCCCTTTAATAGTAGACACTTGGACCGCTGGCTATTGCCCAGGGTGTGGAAAAAGTGTACCTATCCGCACTACTCAGGCCCGAAATAATATAGTGCGGGTGCCCGCTATCGGGTTTTATCGCGTGTCACATACTACCCACACTACAGAGGGCCCCCCACAACAGTAACTGTACGTACTACGCGCAATAACATAGCGTAGATATTCATGCGAAAATGCGTGCGAACGTACGTAGGAGCACAGAGGTTATTATTGAGCACAGGGACAAGAATCGTGCAACCGAGGGGCCGCGGATGCAAAAGAAGAGAAAACTCAGTGTACGTATGGCCTCTCGGATTGGTTCAAAATTGGCTAAAATCAATTAAAAGCTAGACAGAGAGGACAAAATCTGGTATACCCTGGTCAATTCGAGTCAAAATCAGTTACACGATTGTGGTCTGGCCAATAATAGCAGGGCGTCTGGCGTGATACTGTTTCTTGTTTTTAGAGTTTGGCCTAAAAGTGACGAAGTATGCCTGAGGTGTGGCTGATTCTGGCTGAAACTCTCAATAATTTCCCGACACGTATCACACAGATACAAAGTACCTGTTGTTGTTTTTGAATCGATATTAATCTCGTATCTATGTTACGGGATTGACAGGTAGGTGTCTACTCTCAGGTATGCTGGAAGCATCTATCTATCTGTGACATGTTGCGAATACTGTTGTTTGTACTGCTGTAGTACGAGTATAACATAGATAAACTAAATACCTGAAAAAGAAAGCCTCAAGACAGTAGTGGCAAGGTGGCTCTCTCCACCCCCTTTTAATATATCCTCACGATAAACAATCCCTTCCCGATAGTAACTCAACAATAGGGTCACATAGCCGGGGCGCTCCCCCGTTCCGACGACCACATTATACGTATGCATATCTTCACACGCATGGTATGTTTTTATCCTCCGGCGGATTGATAAAAAACAAAATTAACCCTTTTAGGACCGCAGTCCCGTTCCGGGTACAAACTATTTAAATTTTAAGTACTTCTTCCCCGAAACGGGACTGCGGTCATAAAAGGGTTTCCCCACACATTCAAAACTCGTGTTGTGTGTCAATTCAAGCCATATATTGCTCCCGTTGCAACATCAGAGCACGCTGCTGTTATCACTGGCGCCTAATGGGCACGTTGACCCGACCTGACTACAGATAGGGGCAGGTGACATGTGATGGAGATAGCCATCCGAGAGAGTCATCTCCCCGGGGTAGTAATAAAGCGTAGGACTCGCGGGAACTCACCCACAAACGAAAACCTAGGCTATGAGTCCTTCCCGCCGGATTTGGTCCAGTTGCAGCCCACCCTCTTGTTTGATCACAGGAGCTGTCGGACGCGTGCACGTGATACACGCGTGGTCTACACCATGATCGTTGAGGAAGAGTAAATAAAATATTAGTTACAATAAGCCAAACACAACACACACCAGGTGTTACAGCGCCGAGAGACTGTTACAGCGCGACGGCGCTACGAGGAGGATAATACGACGTGAGACGACTGTGTTGATCAGTGTCACGCGTCGGGTCTATTTGTATGAGCAAAGGGTAAGCTTTCACAAGCTCCTGAGGCCATATCTTACAGGGGCAGGAAGGATCCCTGGCATGGGAACGCCTTCGGTTGCGTGTACAAAACCAGTAAAGCGGTATCGTAACCACCCGGTGTTTACTCAACGCCACCCAGAGACCAAAGAAAGAGCAAAGCCAAGTGATCTGTGATACCCGTCCTGTTAGCCCCACGCCCCGTGGGCACTGCTGTGCCCGTCGTGCTCGTTATCGTTCTTGCCCCTTCGTTGATCGTCGGCATCAGCGTCATTGCAACTACTGCCCTGCTGCGATTCACTCGTCAAAAGGAGCAACTCTACTCATCCTGCGAGACACGTCACGAACAACAATACGAAAGGTTAGCCAACCTGAGACATGTGTAAGGAGCTTGTGCTTCTAGGGTCTGAGGGTTGAAGCCTCCCGTATCATGGTGAACCCAGAAAGATTGATGTGCAGTGCAAGGAGAGTGGAGTGTTGGAGTGTTGACAAGAAGGGGGACCCTTTGCGCGTACTCGTACGATGCACAAAAATAATACGAAATTGGAAATCACATTTCACCTACTACTGCTGTACTCGTACTCGAAGCTAACGTTTTTCATTTCTGTTTTCATTTACAAAACATTCTCGTGATCACGTCACATGGTACCTTTGAGGGCACATCATACCACGTACCTGGTACCTCATATCACGAATGTTTGCTGGGTAGTCCATATTTCGCGTAGCTGTACGTAGGTATGTGCAGGCACTTCCTACGCTCGTACATACATGTATTTTGTGCTTGTAAGGGCACTTGTTTGCTCGACTTTCGGCCGTCGAACAATATGCGTGTTCACCAGAACGAGCAGGCGTTGTTGCATACCAGGCATGCATTCATATGCATGATATGCATGCTCGACGCTGTGGTATTTACGTATGCTGCCAACGGTGCTCCGCCAGCTGTTTGCGTTTGTTTTTGAAATGATGTTTGGTCTCCGCATGCAGGCATACGTTTTGTTCGTGCCCCGTCTGTCCGTGCCCGTGCCCGTCCGTTTGCTCGTTGTTCATCGTGCACGCACGTTTGTTCGTGTCTAATAAATGCCTGCATGTCTCAGACCAAATGTTTTTTTTTAACCAAATATAAATGAAAAGTGTTGAATACAAGCCAGAGGTGATGTGCATAATACCGCCCGCATACGCTCGTTTACCGATAGTAGAGTTGGATAAATCCTCTACTTCACAACTGACGCGTGTTTGTTTGTTTGTTTGTTTGTTCTTCCCTAATATAGAGCTCAGGCATGACTCTCGAGAATTTTAAAACACTACTCATACGATTAGTATCCGCATACTTAACATACAGATAACCCCGTGCGAACCCGAGTGCTGTGATTGCTCATGACTGTACGTTAAGGTTAGGTTATACATTCTTCCTTTCGGGATCCCATCCTTCCCGTGCTGTCATACAATACCCCGAGCGGAACAGCAGGGCCGGAACACCTACAACTGTGAAGCAAGGACAGGAAAGGAAAGGAAAAGAAAGGAAAAGAAAGGAAAGGAAAGGAAAGGAAAGGAAAGGAAAGGAAAGGAAAGGAAAGGAAAGGAAAGGAAAGGAAAGGAAAGGAAAGGAAAGGAAAGGAAAGGAAAGGAAAGGAAAGGAAAGGAAAGGAAAGGAAAGGAAAGGAAAGGAAAGGAAAGGAAAGGAAAGGAAAGGAAGACAAAAGAGGAGGAATATGGGCGACCGCGAGGCCGCCAACGGCAACGATCAGGGCTCCAGCAACGGAGGCAGTGCACGCGGCGACGACCCACCTCGCGGCAGGCACAACCGGGGTCGCGGCCGCGACCAGGACCACCATGGCAGCCGCAGCGGCTGCGGTTCGCCTAGCGGAGACGCCCACAGCGCCTACCGCGACCACCCCAAAGGCGTAGGAGGTGGCGCGATGGGTGACCGCGACAAACCCAGCAGTCATGGTCATGGGCGCAATCAGGACCGCGATGGTAGCCGCCCTAGTAACTCCAGCCGCAGCCGTGACCGCAAGAAACGCCGCCGCCACAGCAGCCACGGTCGCGACAGCAAAAAACGCAGCCGTCGCCACCGCGGCCACGGTCGCGACAGCGAGGAACACAGCCGTCGCCACCGCGTCCGCAACCGCGACAGCAAGGAACGCCGCCGCCGCCGCAGTCACAGCCGCGGCAGGGATGAACGCCGCCTCCGCCGTAGCGAGGATAGCAGCCACAGCCGTGCACCCCGCGGGCGCCGCCAACGCAGCAAAAAGGGGACATCGGAACAGCAACAGCCCCCAGCGCCGGAGCGTCGGAGGGAACAGCCGCCGCTGCCACCGCGACAGCTTCAGCAGCCGCCGCTGCCGCCGCCGCCGCAGCAGCAGCAGCAGCAGCAGCAAGGGGCGTCAACGCAGCCACTGCTCTCGACAGCGGCGATAGGCCACCCGGTAGGCTACGCACCGCAACCATGGAGCCTGGGTAACATGGGGGGGTATTCTCTCGCACATTACCCGCTCGCACAGGCGCCCCAGGCGCAAATGTTACACCAGCCGCAGTCCTCGTCAACGGTATACAGTGGGCAACATGGAGCAGCACTAACGCATCACCTCCGTCCCACTCCCTGGATGTGGCGGCCGAGCCCGAACGCGCAGACGCCTCAACCAGCCGGGGTGGGACCGCCCCAGACCGCCACTCACCCAGGAGTGGGGGAACCCATCAGCCCGAAAGAGGCCCAAAGGGTTGTGAACAAGATCGTAAGCGACATGGGAATGTCCAAGGGCCAAGACGGTTTTGTGGGGCTGGTTGTAGACCCCCAAGGCGAGCTCTCATGGAGGAACGACCCAGTGCTGTTCGTCGACAAGTTTACGAAGACCACGGCACAGGTCGAAGGGACGGCGTGGGCCATGCCCCAAGACCAGTTCTCCACAGATGGGATCAACCCTGCTCGGCCCCGAGCAGATAGGCTGACGCCGTGGAGAGTCGAGTGCTTTGGGAAGCTCAGCGCAGACATCCTGGCAACACGCGACCTGATGCGCCCGCACACTACGGTAGAGGTGCCTCTCGTCCAAGGAGGTTTATGCCACATACCTTTCGAGGAGGTTACGGCGAAGGAGTGGTGCAGGATGCTGGTAGCTGAGGTAGCACACTCAGGGCAGGCACAAAGGAGGGCTGCGGTAGCGCTCGACGAAATAAGGCTCTTGCAAGGGGAGTCGTGGATGGCCGCAGCTCGCAGGCTGGTGCTGCATGTGCGCGCGGCAACCGCAGACGAGACGAGGCCGCATGCGTCAGAAGAAGCGTATTTCTGGAGGTACGTTTCGGGGAGGCAAATAGCGGAGTTATGCGAGCGAGCCGTCAACCTCTTCTTCGCCAGTACTTCCGACCGCAATGGGATGGAATCTCTCCTCGTTCAAGTGGGAACTGACGTAAAACGGCACCTAACTCCCGTGCACGTGGAACCCGGCAAGCCTCTGAGTGACGGCATGGTGCGACGCGGGGTGGTGTCTCACGGGATATTCTACGGCATTGTCGAGGCCCTGCTCACCCGGTGCAGTCGCTACCCCCTGGCCACGACACCAGCGGAACGGAGCCGGGGCAGCGTAGCGGTGTTATCGCAGAGCCAGAGACTACCCCTGGGACCGGGCGGGGCAAGCGACTATCCGCCGAGGGAGGAACGGAGGGGAGGGGGTAAACCGCCCACCCGGGAACCGCCCAGGGCGTGGAGGAAGAAGGTAGAGGCGCTCCGGGACAGCGCGTGTGCGGCGCTGGCTGCGGTGGACGGGGGACTATTCTCCGAGGAAGAGGAGGAGGAGGAGGACGAAACGCTTGGCAACCGTCCCCACGTCGCCGCCTTCGCCAACGTCCGCGAGTCCACCCCAGGGGCACACGGAACCCCGTTTGTAAGTCGTAAAGGCGGCCGCGACGACCACCCGTACAACAGGAGCCGAGAAAAAGCGGACAACAGGAAGGAAGGGGAGGAGCTGCCGAGCCCAGAGGCCGAAGACAGGGTGATTATAGACGCCCTGCGTCAGCGAAGGGTTTGCTTCTTCCATGCGAGGGGCTCCGAATGCCCTCACAAGGATGCCGCCACCGGCAGAGAATGCCGCTTCTCGCACGACGAGGACGTCATGCCCTACGGGCTCTACCCGCGCAAGAACACCCCGACTCAAGGCCCGCAGCTAGAGCCAGGTATGCTCACGGCGCTCGAGATGTTGAGCGCGTACACGGGCGATGAGGGCGGGGCCAGCGCGGGTGCCCCCCAGGTCTCGCGGGCCTGAAAGTGCGCCCCAGGGGGTTCTCTCCGGGGGAACAGCAGCCAAAGCGAGCAGCGAGCGCAGGAGCGGGGGGGAGAGGAGGAGAGAGGCAGTATCACCAAGGGAGGACATGTGGACATTAGTGGAGAGGGGGCCGCAGATGACGTATGTATCGTCCCCGCACAGCAGCACGACGAGCAGCACGGCGACCACGCGTTAGCCTCCCTAGGCGTCGATGACCCAAACGACGCGGCGGCCATAGGTGTAGGGTCTAAACAGGTGTGGGTGCGTGCGTTCGTGTGGCATCACACCAAAACTAGTTGCCGCATTCCGGTGGAGGTGTTGGTCGACACAGGGGCAGGAGGTGGGAATTACTCCTCTGCGGCATTCGTACGTTCCGTCGAGCGCAGCGGAAGAGGGGGGAAGTCGGTGATGAGCTCGAGGGGACAGGGGTGGTTGAGGGCAGCCACCCCCACGAGCAGTGCCGTCCCTCCCATGAAACTTTCGGGGTCGTGTGAGCTCCCACTGGTGTTTGGCCCAGAGGTCAGGGTGCGCAAAGTACTGGTGCGGGTAGTCGAGGGTCTCCCATACGGCCTAATCATAGGGGCGGCGTTTTTGAGAAAGAATGGAAGCATTATCAGCTTTGCGGCCGGCGGGGGTTTCAAACCGGCACCAGAGTCGCCGTGGGTGCCCTTTATCTCGTCAACGAGCGTCTCCAGCTCGAAGACGGCGGAGCGGAAGGCGGTGAGCTGGCAGGCATCAGTCCGACCGAACGAAGAAGTAGGGCCGGACACGATCGGGAGCAGGGCAACGTGGGAGCAGTTCTGCGCGGTCAAGCCGCCCCATGGAGAGGAAGAACCAGCGGAAATAGCCGAGCTGCCAACTCAACCCAGCGAGGGCTCGGCGGCCTGGGAGGACGATGGAACCCTGCAGTGGGAGTTGCGACCAGCCCGACAAACGGTGGTGCCGGGTTTCGTCAGCGTGCAGGTGGACGCTTATGCCAAGGGAGCCCAACCCCAGGACAGGCAGCTGGTTGTGGTAGAACCGAAGGGCTCGTATGACATGGAGACGGGAGCAGAGCTGGGAATTGCGCGCGGGGCGCAGTGGTGGTACCCCGGAACGCCGCTACAGTGCAAGGTGGTGAACCGTTCGAAAGTGCCCTTGACCCTGATCCAGGGCGGAGTCGTTGCTCGGATTTACGCCGTCAACACGAGCGACAAAGAACGCATGCGGATGCTGTTAGACCCCGTCGTGCCGGCGGACGTCACAACGGGGAGGAAGGAGCAGCCAGCACTGGTGACTCAGGAGGAAGGTGGGGGGGCGGGTGCCGACGTGGTGGACTTGACCCTGGCCAACATTGCTCAGACTAGCGCACCCGTGAAAGCAGCCCTTATTCGAGTGCTGGAGAAGTACCGCCACGTGTTCCCGGCAAATCCGAAGATTGTCCCGGCGTGCAACCGCGCTAAGCTGCAGTTGCCTCTGATCGACAGCAGCTGCAAGCCCCACGCGGCAAAACAGCGACGGTATTCGCCGGAGGAAACGGCCATGATCCAGAGCGAAGTGGAGAAGCAAAAGAAAGCAGGGACCATCCGCCGGTCGCAGTCAGCGTGGGCGGCAAACTGCGTGGTGGTACCGAAGAAGGATGGCACGGTGAGGGTCTGTCAGGACTTTAGAGGGCTGAACGTTTGTCTGGAGTCCAACAGCGGGTTGCTGGGGGACATCGCAAGTATCTTCGACAACATGAAGGGCGCCACGTGCTTCACGTCCATCGATCTAGCGTCGGGTTTCACCCAGCTGGAAATTGCCGAGGAGGACAAGCACAAGACAGCTTTTCGCGACGCCCACGGTGAGCTGTGGGAGTTCAACCGGTGTGGCTTCGGGCTGAAGACCCTCCCTGCGGGCTTCGCCGCCTATGTAGGGGAGGCGCTGGGTCCTCTAAAAGGAAATGGCGTTCAGAACTGGCTCGACGACATCATTATCCACACCAGGCACGTCGACGGGCACGTAGATCTTGTGGAAAAGGTACTGGAGCGGCTCCACCAGTTTGGGTTGTCGGTGAACTTGCCCAAGTCGAGTTGGTGTGCCCCGCAGCAGGAGTTCGTCGGCATGGTGGTCAGCAGACTGGGAGTACAGCCATCACAAGCGAAGATCGAGGCGGTGGCTAAACTCTCTCGCGCCAAAACGGTGGAGGAGGTCAGGGCGCTTTTGGGCATGGGCAGCTATCTCAGGAAGTTCGTGCGCGGATACAGCTCGCTCGTAGCGCCTATTTCGGACCTGCTCAGGGACAAGCGGTTCGCATCAAAAAGGGCAAGGAGGCTCCCAGTGCCGTGGGGTGAGGAGCAGGACAAGGCTCTGAGGGCGCTGATCGAGTTCCTAACATCGCCACTGATCCTGGTGTTGCCCAACTGGGAGGTCATATTTCGGCTGTACACGGACGCCAGCGAGCTGGGCGCTGGGGCCGCGCTTACGCAGGACACCAGAGGAGCAGAGCGCGTTATCGGGTACGCGAGCCACAGATGGTCAAGGACGGACGCCAAGCGGTCCGCAACTGAGCGAGAGGTTATGGCGGTGTTGTGGGCCATCCAGCATCACAGGCCGTACTTGTGGGGGAGGAAATTCGTTCTGATCACCGACTGCTCCGCGCTCTTGTGGCTGTTCAAGAGTCAGGCCCTCTCGGCGAAGCTCCACCGGTGGGCGCTCAGGTTGATGGAATACGACATGGAACTCCAGTGGCGACCGGGGGCAAACCACCAATTGCCGGACGCCCTATCGAGGCTGCCACTGGGCGACGCGCCGGGCACGGACATCGACGACTCATTCCCAGACGATTCTTCCACCAGGTCCACATACCGAGGCCCCAAGGGACCGGTGCTCGACGGCGTGTTGCTCAGCGAACTGGGGGCGGACGAGGTGGACAAGCCAACGGGGAAAAATGCGGCGGTTGCGGCCAGCGTGATTTTTACCCTAGACAGAGTCGCCGACGCAGACACTGAGAGCGCCGCTATAATGTCTGCAACAGAAGAGCGCCCAGTGGCCGTGGTGCTCTGCTGTGGGGGGGGAGGTGGCCTCATGGCGGCGAAGGGGCTGGTTGCAGTCAAGGGGGCAACCGACCACGACTGGAGGGCACTCGAGTGCGTCAGGGCAAACGGATTCGATGAAGGAGTTCGACTGGTGAGAGCGGAACCTGGGGGGGAGGATTGCAAGAGGCTCCTAAGCGACTTGAGCCCGAGCGTAGTGATGGGAGATGCGTCCAGAAAGCCAGCTCAGCAGGGGCCCGGTGGAGCAGCAACCTTGGCAAAGAGTATATGGTGAAGGCCTTCATTGACTCGACAGCCAGGGTGCTTTTGCTGGAATGTCACCCGAACCTACTCCGTTCGACGGAATGGGCGCAGGCGGTGCTGCCTGCGTTGAGGGAAGCAGCGTGCACGGTGGAGACAGTCGAAGTCGCGGCGAGCAGCGTGGGGGTTCCGTCGGGGAAGAGGAAAGCGTTCGCTGTCGGCGTAAGGAGTGGGAAGCCAGGAGGGGAAGGTGAGACATTAAGGGAGTGGAAGCGGGACCTCGAAAGGCGCGACTCGGAGTGCACTTCTCTAGGGGGATTCTTGGGGAGGAGTGGGACCTATTTCCTCAAGCGGGGGACGGAAGAGAAAGGGATCTTTTCTTTTCATGATCCCATTCTTTCCATCACCCGGGCGCACGTCATGGGCGAGAAACCCCTAGACGGATCGTACAGACCACACCCCTTGGATGCAGGCGAGATTGGCCAAGCAAGCGAGCTGAGCCTCGCAGAGTACAAGAGAGTTACCATCGGACGATCGGACTACAGGATTCCCCCAACTGTCAGCGGGGGAGCAGCGGCCACGATACTGGCAGACTTTGTCGTACCACTCATGGTAAGAGAGGTCCTGTTGGGGTTGTGGGCAAAAGGGCTGTTGGCGGAAACAACCAGCGAGAGGCAACTCCACGGAACAGGATCGCTTGAAGGTTTGCAGGCGCTCTTTGAGGAAGATCTAGCTCAAGTCACGCCGGCGGTTCCGAGGTCAAAAGCGGGCGCGGGGAGGGGCAGGGCAACAGAGAAGCCAGCGCAGGGGCCAACGCCGCTCTCTACGCAGCCGGTGCCGTCGCTACGACCACCTCCACCATCGGTGCAACCCACAGGAGGCGCGCCGCCGCAGTCAACATCCCAACCTCAGCTGAGGCGGCAAGCACCGAGCGCGGAGTACCTGGGGCCGCTTCCTTCCATGATAGATCAGGTAGCGGAAGTGCTGCGTGATGCGCCCCGACTGGCACGGCGGCAGAGGGAGGATGCGCGACTGGGCCCGATTGGGGGAAGACTGCGAGGGGACGGCGACAGACAGACACCAGAAGGGACGGTGAACTATGTTCTCGACGACAACGACCTACTTTGGAGCACGCCTCAGGGGGAGGCCCCGAAGTTGGCTATCCCTCGAGCGCTAGTGCCGGGCGTGCTGGCACTCGTGCACAGTACCTACGGCCACCCTGGCGTGGCGCGGACTCTCCTGCTGGTCAAGGGCAAGTACAGATGGCCGACCGTAGCCCAGGATGTCAGGGAGTACGTGCTATCGTGTGGGTGCAGAAGGAGGAAAAGAGCGCGGAGCCAACGAGTGGCCATGATGCCTGCCCGGTTACTGTGGCCGTGGGAAGTGCTCGAGATGGACCTGCAGGATATGAAGCAGGTCTCCAGCGCGGGGAACAGGTACCTGCTGGTAGTGGTGGATCGGGCCAGTAGGTTTGTGTTCGCGTACCCGTTAGAGTCCAAGGATTCCGTGGGCGTGGCGAGGAAACTCCTGGAGCTGGTGCTTACGTTCGGCGTGCCGCTGTCGATTAGAAGCGATGCCGGGGGGGAGTTCACAGCCAAGGTAGTCGCCCACCTGTGTCAGTGGCTGCGGGTACAGCTGGATCACGGTCCCGCCGACCACCCCCGCAGTCAGGGAGCCGTGGAAAGGATGGGCGGGTGGCTCCAGGAGGTATTGGCGGAGCTCTGCAAATCTTGGCCGGCGAGGTGGGACGAGTACGTCAGAGCGGCCTGCTGGATTCAAAGGACCACGCCGGACCCGTGCCTCCCTTCGGGTGGAACACCCTTCAGGATCCTGTTTGGCCGCGACGCGCGCACAAACTTGGACGCTCTTACTCCGGCGCTGGACGGCGATGGCTTTCGCACTGGCCTGGACAAATTCGTGGCGGAGAAGCAACAGATGTTCCTGGAACTGCGGGGAATCCTGAAGAAGCGGCAGGAGGACAAGAATAAGCGACGCGTACGCCACAACGCAGCCATTAGGCGGCACTCCTCGGGTGAGCGGGCGAGAGTGGGAGACCTGATGCTGGTAAAGGAGGCCGACAGTAAGATGGCGCGGGAGGGGACTCACGCCAAACTAGCGCACGAGCATTGGACGGGGCCGTGGCAGATGACAGCCATCGAACAGCCAGGCATCAGTTACCAGGCGACGATGAGCGGCCGCCGGATCAGGAGGAGGACGGTTTCGGCAGCCAACATCAAGACATTTCACTTGCGGCCGGAACGTCTACGCCACGCTTTCGAGGACGAATTCGCGCATCTGGCTTGGGGTGCGGACTTGGGGTTGGCGGACACCTCGACGGTAGCGGTGCCACTTTACACTCTGACAGACCGGCAAGCCGTTGAGAGCACGGGAAGCGGATGGGAGTGGCAATACCGAGGACTATACCAGAGTGGGACAGAATCGGAGTGGCTACCGGAAGAGGAGGTGCGGGACAGCTTCACCCCGCTGCAACTCGACGTCTTCCATGCCCTATGGGAAGCGTACAAGGGAAGGGACTGCCGCCCTCGGCCGCCGGAACCACCGGCGAAGGGGGAACGTGACCAGGCGCTGCGAACGAGAGCGCTGCAGGATTTTCCGGCAGGCACACAAGTCAGGCGGTCGTTCGTGGGATCTGATGGGGTGAGCCAGGTGGCGGTGGGGCGAGTTTACGACTTCCAGACGCCGTACTGGCGAGTACGGTACCCGGACGGAGACTGGGAGGAGCTGAGTCGCAGCCAAGTGACCCGCGGAGCCGAGGAGCACCAGAATGCCGCCGGCCGGGGATGACCTCCGCCAGCAACAGGCGGAGAGCGGTAGCGGTGGATCGGTTAGGATGGGGGGGGGAGACGCAGTCGGCTGCTGGAGTGACCGTTTTGCTCCGACGCAAGATTGCGCCGGGCAGGGGGGGTGTTACAGCGCCGAGAGACTGTTACAGCGCGACGGCGCTACGAGGAGGATAATACGACGTGAGACGACTGTGTTGATCAGTGTCACGCGTCGGGTCTATTTGTATGAGCAATGGGTAAGCTTTCACAAGCTCCTGAGGCCATATCTTATAGGGGCAGGAAGGATCCCTGGCATGGGAACGCCTTCGGTTGCGTGTACAAAACCAATAAAGCGGTATCGTAACCACCCGGTGTTTACTCAACGCCACCCAGAGACCAAAGAAAGAGCAAAGCCAAGTGATCTGTGATACCCGTCCTGTTAGCCCCACGCCCCGTGGGCACTGCTGTGCCCGTCGTGCTCGTTATCGTTCTTGCCCCTTCGTTGATCGTCGGCATCAGCGTCATTGCAACTACTGCCCTGCTGCGATTCACTCGTCAAAAGGAGCAACTCTACTCATCCTGCGAGACACGTCACGAACAACAATACGAAAGGTTAGCCAACCTGAGACATGTGTAAGGAGCTTGTGCTTCTAGGGTCTGAGGGTTGAAGCCTCCCGTATCACAGGTGGATCGATACCGTTCTGTCAGAGACCCCACCACATAAACCACACACAGTAGGTAAGCCGCACCAAGATTGTCACCGGCTGCACCACTCACATATAGACGGGCAGTATCATTATCATCAAAGCCTGGGTCGTATCATTAACATCAGCGACTGCTCCCGGAGGGGCAGCTCCATCCCTCCATCCACGAGGCATACTAAATAATGCCCCGATACATAATGCGAAACCCCACAATATATGAAACCCCCAATACCCGCAGACCTGTATCAAGCTACCGCATACCACAAACAGCCCCCCTATTTGGTGCTCGGTACGATAGGTCTCGAATATCTTATCACCAATTAATTGCCAGGTATAACGGCAGCCCCAAATTCCACCCTTCAGAATCGCCACTGTAAAACGGCAATCACGATAAAAATTATCTCAATCTTGATTCCAGTAGAGACCTCCTGAAATATATCAAGACAGTAACTCTGGGAAGGGAAGAAATCCAACAAACGTAAGTATGTTGGTAAAACCTTCAAACCAAATCAATACCACCGCCTTCACATAGATATCGTACCGCCCGATAGCATCGGCCCCCCTGTTTTGCACTCTCGAAGAGCAGAACAAGAGAACGTCTCTGATGTAAGACATCTCAAATCAGACTATAATAACCCCCCTGCTATTAGTAGGTGCTCACTCCGGGAGAATGCAAAAGTCAACAATATACTGCATCTAAATTTAAAAGTAGTATGGATACTAGTAATTTTGGGTCCCCTGTAAGTCGTGCATACTTAATCAATAGCCAACGGGTACGGCACGATTCATCAAGACCATCGGCATACATACCCTAATATTGGCGTATTACCATTACTCAACGCATGAGTACATCCCAATACTTTCTCCAATTACCTAAAAATCACGCTTCTCCGTTCTCATCACCCAATACTCCAAAATATCGGAAACCAAGAAATAAACGAAAGAAATCACCACAAATTCATCACAAAGTCAAGCCCAAAACGAAACATCTAAGCGGGCAACGGTTTGATGAGAAAATCGGCATGCTGCTCTGCCGACCGTACGTGTTGATCTCCGACTCCCCGTTAAACACATGCCTTAGACATCTACATCCAGTAGAGGAAAGCGATGAACAGACACCCGCGAACAAAATCACTCCACCAGAGGCAGACCTCCGGTCAGTACCCTTGCGTGCATGGTCCGCATCCACTTATGAGCTCACTCTAACTGAACTGCACCATCTATCTGTGATAGAAAGTCTTCGTCGTGTTACCGAGTAAAACTACTATGACACTCCAACTGAACTCCACTATCTGCGATAGAAAGGCTTCGTCGTGTTACCGAGTACAGCTACCATGCCCCACCTGCTCGGTAGACGACAAAGCACTCATCGTAAAAATGTTGCGATGTCATTACGACTCCAAAATACCTCAACCATAAAATCAAAAGAAAAGAACTCACGTCCAAATACCCCACAACCCCACCTCTCAACCTTCGTCTCCTGCTCTTTACAATACGGATGCAACACGTGTCTTCCGCCGCGGCTCCATGTTGCCGCGACATGGACTACATCTCGCAAAGCCGCAGGGTGCAGTGGGCAGTATCGGGTGGGTTAGCGTCATAAATCAAGCCAGTTCGTGCCAGAAACCGAGGTTACTCGTCAGATGACGAATCACACCATTATGCACTATGTCTGCGAGTAGAATCATGCCGTCAACCCCCCCCTCATGATTTCACTCAAAACAATGGTGACAAGACAAAGTCAGTACCGATTTCTATTTATAGTTGGTCTTCCTCAAATATATTCATGTGGGTATTTGGCAACGCAGGTACGTCCGTTTTGCCTTTACAACTCGCGGCCTGGCTAGACACAGCAGTATGGAATCAGGTATCAGACGTGGTACGGTTCCCTCATACCCTCTGGTTAATATACGGGTACGTAGACAGCAGCTGCGGTGGAAATGCTTATGTCATAAAAGACACCCCAGGTATCAGGTACACCACACCCTCCGCAATATTGCACACTTCGTTTGAGAACATACCAGGCAAACGCAAAGAAAGCACAGAAAAGGACAAACAAAAAACGGACAAACAAAAAAGATCCAGTCCACCAAAACTAAAGTGGGCGAGACTGGAAAAATATTACATGCCTGTTTCCCAGGGTCGAACGGGAAATCTCGCTTGCCGCTGCTGCTGCCGCTGCTAGTCCCCGCCCCCTCGTAATCCCCGTCTCCCCATCCGCCACCATACCCCTCCCAAACCGAGCCAGATCCGTATTCCCAGCCACTCGGTGCCAGCCTCGCCCATATGATTTTTCCCCGGTCGAAGGGGTACGTTGACCCCCCCTTCTGACCGGAGTTGCGCACGTCGGACACAGCAACACCAAGCTCCACCACCTCAGGCTCAGCATAACGAAGGCCCACCACCTCGGACACAGTAACACCAAGCTTCACGACCTCAGGCTCAGCATAACCAAGGCCCACCACCTCGGACACAGTAACACCAAGCTTCACGACCTCAGGCTCAGCATCACCGAGCTTCAGCACTTCGGACACGGCAACACCAAGCTCCACCACCTCAGGCTTAGCATCACCGAGATCCACCACGTCGGACAAAGCAACACCAAGGTCCACCACCTCAGGGTAATCCTGCTTCAGCACAGACGGTACACGCGGCTCTTCAGCATCACAGAGCTCGTTCGGTGGAGGCTCGCGTCGGCAACTCCACACCTCGTCGGTTGAGTAGCTCGTTGCCGAGCTCGTCGTTGTCGGCTCCACCCGTGGCTGCTGGGGCGCCGGCGTTCCAGCCTGCGGCGTACTGTAGTAGTTCGGCGCGTAGACGATAGCAGGCTGGGCCGTGATACACTGTCTGGCCATGCGACCAAGAAAGATGACGTCGTCGCACACACTGTTGGGTGCACGGCAAGTCACATCCCTATGCCCTCGGGCGCCACACCGTGCGCACATGTAGGATCCGTACATCGAAGTTGCTGCAGGCGGAGAGGAATCAGGCTGATACCACACGCGATCGGTGTTACCAGCCGCCCCAGTGCACCACTCCGAAGCAGCATGTGGCTGCCGCCGTTGCTGCTGCTGCTGCTGCTGCTGCTGCTGCTGATGATGATAACTCTGGCCTCCACCCCAGCGTTGCTGCTGTTGAGGCTGAGGCTGTTGCTGCCCTCGGCCTCCATACTGCTGCCGATGATGCTGCTGCTGCTGATAACTCTGGTCTCCACCCCAGCGTTGCTGCTGTTGCCCACCAAGGTGCTGCTGCTTAGGCCGAGGCTGTTGCTGCCCTCGGCCTCCATACTGCCGCTGATGATGTTGCTGCTGATAACTCTGGCCTCCACCCCAGCGTTGCTGCTGTTGTCCTCGAAAGTCACACTGCTGGTGCTGCAACCGCGCGTCACCTCCATACCGTCGTTCCTGCTGCGCCTCCCTACCAAGCAGCTCCTCCATTTGCGCCATGCCACCGCAGACGCCCTACCACCAGTAGGTGCTCTCCTTTAACACAGTATAAACCTTCAGCGTCCTCCGGGCCCGGAATCATAGTATCGTGTTTGATCACAGGAGCTGTCGGACGCGTGCACGTGATACACGCGTGGTCTACACCATGATCGTTGAGGAAGAGCAAATAAAATACTAGTTACAATAAGCCAAACACAACACACACCGGGTGGATCAATACCGTTCTGTCAGAGACCCAACAACATAAACCGCACACAGGAGGTAAGCCGCACCAAGAATGCCACCGGCTGCACCACTCACATATAGACAGGCAGTATCATTACCATCAAAGCCTGGGTCGTATCATTAACATCAGCGACTGCTCCCGGAGGAGCAGCTCCATCCTTCCATCCACGAAGCATTCTAAATAATGCCCCGATACATAATACAAAACCCCATAATATATGAAACCCCCAATACCCGCAGACCTGTATCAAGCAACCGCATACCACAAACACCTCTATTTTACTCGCTGGTGGGTTGTGCATTGATTTTTATCAGGAATGCGTGGTACGGATAAAATATGAAGTGCGAACGTCGGGCGTTCGCGTCAAAAAGGGGAATTGTTCGAGCGACGCCCGCGAGCGTCAACGGGAAGATCCTGACAAGGCGTTAAATCATCCACGTTCTATTTTTATATTTGTTTGCATGTGGGCTACTTACTTACTGCGAGCAGTGCCAGCGACGGCAGGAGGCAGTCTTTTGCGTCAGGGGTCTCTCGGTCATCCTGTTATTTTTACGAGTACAGGCTAGTCCAGCCGTAAACATATACCAGTACCAGGTATATATACTGTTTGTTTGCGTATGATATACATATCAATGGCATTGCATCGCCCACTGCTGTGCTTACTGCATACCACGGAACCTGATACGTGGCAACGTAGTATCTCTGTGGCGTAGCTTTCTTTGTGACAACATAACTTGTATCTCCTCTATGATTGAAGAATCGGCCCGGACACTGACTGGTTGTGCTGGATGTCGACGGGTAGAAAGAGCGGTTTAATGTGAAGAACATACTCACACATATTCATTCGGTCAGCGTTTTTCAGTTTTTTTTAAATATTTTGACTCCAAGTTCGACAACCAGCCGTGTTGCTGGGCCTACAGCCCACTTGTCTACGCCTCAAGTTCTGGAATCCGAGTAGATTTTGTCCAGAAAGCCATATATATCGAACATGGCCCGTCACACACACAGGTAGACATTTCCGTACTGAAGCCTATACGAAACCACCAAAAAGATGTACAGTTCGTGGATGACGCTGATTCTCGATGTGAACCTTCCTTGAGGCATGTCGAAACGATCGATATCTTCATCATTAATATCGCCCAATTCGTTGTCTGTTAGGAGATGATATACTACTAGCAGCAGCGTGTTCATGATCCTCAGTACAAAGTCAAGATGTTACGATGAGGGGCGCAAAGTCCCGACTTCCAAGCCCAGTTTCCCGGTTTTGTATTTGAAGTTCTGGCACGTGATGCTAATTACTGCTATATATATGTAGTATAATATATATATGCACGGTGATGGCACGTTTCTTATCTCGTTTTCTCATCATCACTTTATCGTAAAACAAAAAAAATCCAATTCGGGCTATTAATAGCTCACGAAAAAAAAAAAAAAAACGTACTCGCTCCCGTCAAAAAATATTGTTTGTTGTACTATTAATACTGCTGTATGTATTCGAAAACACGTGTCGAAATTTCAGGTTCTGATTATTCGCAAAACCCGTCTCGGAAATCCAGTCCACCCATTGTGTGTTGTTTGCGTTTGCCCGGCTCCGCTCGTATTGTAATGCTATGTATTATTATTATTATATATATTAATATAGCAGCACGTACCAGGGTATAGTCCATAGATATTTACCTTGTCACTGCTGTTGTATATTTTAAATTAGCAAATAAATTGCAAGAGCAGCTGCGAAATAAATGCGTGGGAACACGTTTGTAGCAAAAAAATAATACATTGCAAGCACGAACCACCAACAACATCAGTTTCTGGTTGTTGTTATCAGTCCGCAAACGCATCTCTGCTGCGGCTGAGACGCCGAGACCGCAGACGCTGCTGCTACTGCTGTAGCTCTACAGCAATCGGGGCAGCCAAAGCAATTGTGAAAGGTTTTCCAAACCATTGGAGGCGTTTTCCTCCGGGGGTCATTTTCGAAAAGAACGCAAACAAAAACATCTTTGAGTTGTTGGAAACGTCTTGTCAAAAATGAGAACGCGATCGGATGTGTAACGCGTAACACGCATCCCTGATTTTTATCACGGGTAGAATCCCGCACTGTCGTCACTCACTCGCCGACTTGCGTCCATTGATGCAAATTCAAGCTGCTGCTGGCACATTTTCTGCGACAATAATTGGTTTCCACCTGAAACAAAATCCCCCTTGCCTGGACTACTACATACATACACACATACATACATACATACATACATACATACATACATACATACATACATAGAACTACATACTTAGATCACAACCCCTGAGCGTGCTCGGTTGGTGCATCCCTGGCCTCTCAGAGCTCCCACTTACTTCCAAACAGCCTCCTTTCATTACTTACCGGACCTTTCCAGCAGTTCTTTGTTTTCTCGGTCCTTTCATATTTTTTTCTTCTTTCGTTTCGTGTGCGTGCGTGTTCTCCGAGCACGGCATCGCGGGAGGACCCGGCACCGTCGCGGGTGTCAACGGGTGCTGGCGGGTAGAGGGGAGGTTGCAAGGAGCGCGGTCGCCGCTTTCGTGCCTAGGCGTCGCGTGTGCCTCGAGACACGAGGGATGCATGAACGGAATTTGTCTGGCTTCGATTTATGATTGTTGATAGAGTACGTACGAGTTTATAAAGGTCGATCGGGAGGGCAAGATAATATTCAAGCGGTGCTTATTTTTGCGACCACGCTGAAGTTGAATGAGGGAGGTGTGCAGTTTGAACACCAACGTTATCGAGCTGGCGAACGACGGCCACGGTGAGCACCGGGAGTGACGCGGGGCGGGCGACGGGGCTGATTGTGGCAGAGAGTGATAAAAGCTTTACCCGGACCGAATCGGTAGCGAGATGGTCGCGAGAGGGGCGGGCGGCGTACGAGGCTGAGAGAGAAGCTCTTCTGTACGATTGTTTCTTTTCTTCTTTTCGACCGGGTGTAAGGTGTTCCAATCAGGCAGAAAAATATTACACGAGAAGGGACGGGGAGTTTTTTTCCTTTCCGAGTTTTCGGTTTCATTTCCATTGTTTTTGCTGCTGTGCCGTGCTGTGCTTTCGCTTTCTTCGTACTTACAGTACAGACATAGAGCATATCGAAAGAAGAAAATAAGTACAGACAGTAGTACCCTCCTACCTGGGGTGTATGTACGTACGCACGACATCCGCGACGCGAAGCGTATATGTGGCATCCAAGCTGACGTCGGAGCTGTTTTTTCCGGTAGCATGACGGCGGCACTCTTGGCATTATCAAGTCGCCGGTTTGCAATTATGTTCCTTGAAAGCACTAAACTCAATCGTGGATCTCTGTTCGCTTCGCACAATTTGATGTACTTTTTGCTTTTTCGCTTCCTGAGCGAGCGTAGCGGGCGGCGTAGGCCGTCCACGGAGCGAAGCGCCTTGTACATACATACATACATACATACATACATAGCACAACATACTTAGATCACAACCCCTGAGCGTGCTCGGTTGGTGCATCCCTGGCCTCTCAGAGCTCCCACTTCCAAACCGCCTCCTTTCATTACTTACCGGACCTTTCCGGCAGTTCATTGTTTTCTCGGCCATTTCTTCCTTTTTTCGCCTTTCGTTTCGTGTGCGTGCGTGTTCTCCGAGCACGGCATCGCGGGAGGACCCGGCACCGTCGCGGGTGTCAGCGGGTGCTGGCGAGTAGAGGGGGGGTTGCAAGGAGCGCGTTCGCCGATTTCGTGCCTAGGCGTCGCGTGTGCCTCGAGACACGAGGGATGCATGAACGGGCTGTGTCTGGCTTCGATTTACAATTGTTGATAGAGTATGTACGAGTTTATAAAGGTCGTTCGGGAGGGCAAGATACTATTCAAGCGGTACTAATTGTTGCGACCACGCTGAAGTTGAAAGAAGGAGGTGTGCAGTTTGAACACCAACGTTATCGAGCTGGCGAACAACGGCCACGGTGAACACCGGGCTTCACGCGAGGCGGGCGACGGGGCTGATTGTGGCAGAGAGTGATAAAAGCTTTACCCGGACCGAATCGGTAGCGAGGTGGTCGCGAGAGGGGCAGACGGCGTACGAGGCTGAGAGAGAAGCTCTTCTGTGCGGTTTTTTCCTTTTCTTCTTTTCGACCGGGTGCAAGGTGTTCCAATCAGGCAGAAAATTATTCCACGAGAAGGGACGGGGATTTTTTCCCCTTCTTTCAGAGTTTTCGGTTTCATTTTCATTTTTTTTGCTGATGTGCCGTGTTGTGCTTTCGCCTTCTTCCTACATACGAGTACAGACATAAGAGTATATCGAAAGAAGAAAATAAGCACAGACAGCAGTATCCTACCTGGGGTATATACGTACGTACGACATCCGCGACGCGAAGCGCATATGTGGCATTCGAGCTGGCGTCGGAGCTGTTTGTTCCTGAAGCATGGCGGCGGGACTCTTGGCATTATCAAGTCGCCGGTTTGCAATTGCGACCTAAACTCAATCGTGGACCTCTGTCACTTTGCATAATTTGATGTGCTTTTTTCCTTCCAGAGCGAGCGTAGCGGGCGGCGTAGGCCGCCCGCGGAGCGAAGCGCCTTGTACATACATAGAACTACATACTTAGATCACAACCCCTGAGCGTGCTCGGTTGGTGCATCCCTGGCCTCTCAGAGCTCCCACTTCCAAACCGCCTCCTTTCATTACTTGCCGGACCTTTCCAGCAGTTCTTTGCTTTCTCGGCCCTTTCTTCCTTTTTTCGCCTATCGTTTCGTGTGCGTGCGTGTTCTCCGAGCACGGCATCGCGGGAGGACCCGGCACCGTCGCGGGTGTCAGCGGGTGCTGGCGGGTGGAGGGGGGGTTGCAAGGAGCGCGGTGGACGCTTTCGTGCCTAGGCGTCGCGTGTGCCTCGAGACACGAGATATGCATGAACGGGCTTTGTCTGGCTTCGTTTTATGATTGTTGATAGAGTATGTACGAGTTATGAAGGTCGTTCGGGAGCGCAAGATAATGTTCAAGCGGTACTTATTGTTGCGACCACGATAAAGTTGAAAGAAGGAGGTGTGCAGTTTGGACACCAACGTTATCGAGCTGGCGAACGACGGCCGCGGTGAGCACCGGGCTTCACACGAGGCGGGCGACGGGGCTGATTGTGGCAGAGAGTGATAAAAGCTTTCCCCGGACCGAATCGGTAGCGAGGTGGTCGCGAGAGGGGCGGGCGGCGTACGAGGCTGAGAGAGAAGCTCTTCTGTACGATTTTTTCTTTTCTTCTTTTCGATCGGTCTGCGGGTGTGAGGTGTTCCAATCAGGCAGGAAAATATTACACGAGAGGGGACGGGGATTTTTTCCCTTTCCGAGTTTTTGGTTTCATTTTCATTGTTTCCGCTGCTGTACCGTGATGTGCTTTCGCTTTCTTCGTACATACAGTACAGACCTACCAGGTAGAGCATATCGAAAGAATAAAATAAGTA
This sequence comes from Nereocystis luetkeana, assembly GCA_031213475.1. Lineage (NCBI taxonomy): Eukaryota > Phaeophyceae > Laminariales > Laminariaceae > Nereocystis > Nereocystis luetkeana. The sequence continues at coordinate 10,489,680 of JARUPZ010000006.1, forward strand.
CAGACAGTAGTACCCTACCTGGGGTATGTACGTACATACCACACCCGCGACGCGAAGCGTATATATATGTGGCATCCAAGCTGACGTCGAGGATGTTTTTTCCTGAAGCATGGCGGCGGGACTCTTGGCCTTATCAAATCGCCGGTTTGCAACTACGATCCTTGGAAAGCCTAAACTCAATCGTGGCCCTCTGTTCGCTTCGCATAATTTGATGTACTTTTTTCCTTCCTGAGCGAGCGTAGCGGGCGGCGTAGGCCGCCCGCGGAGCGAAGCGCCTTGTACATACATACATACATATATACATACATACATACTACATACATACATACATACATACATACATACATACATACATACATACATACATACATACATACCAAGGTACATACCAGTACGTACATACATCCATACAGCAGTATCTGCAGGTAGTACAGGCCCTTGTTTCAAATTCGCATATATATACAGCAGTACGAGTAATGGTCACGAAGTCCAACCAATATACGACCAGGGGCGCCGCAAAACATTTCAATATTACAGATGTTACGGTATACCTCGTATATTATGCCTGGCAGTTACGAATTAATACGTAATGTAATCGGTATTGGCCGATGGTATACCTGGTACCTCTGGTATTAGTTTTCTTTCTGGGGGTGCCTGAGCTCCCTTTCTTCGGCTTCGTGTACAAGTATCGTATATAAACAAAACGTGTGTCGCGGAGTCGCAAGAAGGGGGTGCACGACAGACGACAAGAAAAAAACAAGAAAAAAAGGGGAAAATGAGGAACACCCGCCACAGCAGCTGTCGTTTCTGAATCGAAGACAAGCTACGTCACGTGAGTAGCCCATCTATGCAGCCGGTACGCATTTTTGTTCTTAAATAAAAATAGAAGAAACCTGTTTTCCCCCGTTTTTTTTTCTCGGTTTTAGGTTTTCTCCCCCTCTCTCAGTCAAAAAATATGTTCACCACGCTATTAGTATACTACAGGTATCTGTGAGTGAGTGCGGTGTCGATTCGTTTTATTCCCGCAAATCTTTGGGTTGCGCTTATGTCGACAGTGTTGTTCGGTTCACCTGTGATCAAAAATATATCGATGGTGTTCGAAGTACGTGACATGTGTAAAGGACTGTTCAAAATCTAGGTTTCATGCTGAGATTCGAAACTTATGATTTTACGATTTTTCAGCTGTCGTTATACGTCAGCATTCGTCTTCAGCCAGAAGAATGCTGCTCTAAGTTATACCAGGTACCAGGTACCAGATAGCGAGATAATAGCCAGGCTCGACACGAACGCCTTCCTCGTGCTCGTAGGGAAAGGCACATTTCTTTTTTCGAAAGACACATTTTCCAGCAAGTACGTAGCAGCACTCGCGCTACCCTCCAGGCGGCAACGTGATCTCACCTCCCCGACATCACCAACACATGATAAGCTCTGGTGCTACATCTGGTGGACGGATAAAAAGATCATACTATTAATAACTGGACCAAAAAACCACCAGCTCGGGGGCCCGGCAACGACAAACTGCCAACATGTGGTAAGAGAGGGGAGCCGGTCCATGCGACTCACAACCTGAGCAGGAATCATTGCGCACCCCCAGTTCAATTTCCCACTAGGGTAAACAACAGTCAGTGTGCGGTGCGTAGGTTTGAGTCGCGTCCTCTTCGTATGTGTATAGACCCGTCAACGATACCGCCATGTCCCGGCGCACGGGGTAAAAAAGACGCAACTTAGAACGTCAGTCTGACGCTTGAAAGATGCCAGACGAAATGCTTTTACAGCAGTACTACTGCTGTGCTGTAGTTCACAAAAAAATACCAAAATGTTGAGATCAGCGGCGGCAATCGATGCAACGAGCCCCTCCAGGTGTGTTTCAATTCCCACTATTCGACCGGCGCCCAGCACCACCAGTGGCCGTGATTTTTCTTCACCCTAGAGAGATGCGAGCTGCCATTCGGCATAATCTGCGTCACAGAGATAGCAAGTCGCCTTGCATTACTGCAGTCAGTACTCCCAAATCGATTAGATAACGCGATAACATACTAAACTCTTGGGTACGACAAGCCTACCGTATGGATGTATACCCTGTACCTGGTACCCTGGTATACGCCAGGCAACCGACGACAACAACATCGAGTGACAGAATACGAGTAAACCCTTTTTTTGTTGCTTTCTTCCCTTTTGTAATTATCATAGTAAACCATTCGTTTCTACCTGGTATGTTCTTTCTGTGACCTGTTTTATAAGAAAAAACACGGGTCGGGCCTGAGATTCTGGGTCACGAAGGACGGCCCTTTTCTTCTCATCCCATTCATTATCTTCGCACATCTTCTTCTCTCTCTCCTTCCAACTCGTAACTCAGATCCGGGGTCACATAGCAGGCTCTTCCCCCCCCTTCCCGCTACGGTACGTGCCTTCATTTTTATCGCGAGAAGATTTCAGCCTTTTCTTCCCTCGTCGACTCGCATCGAATTGTGCCTATACCCACGCTGCAAGGCGCTTTCAACAATTGAATCCTTTTTTAATTTTTTTCTTGCAAATAAAGTCAAAGTCGACCCACCTGGGGCTCGAACCCAGGACTCAAACAAGTAGAATTCGAGGTTAACCACTTGAACCACCGGGGCGACCTGCTCTGTACCTATTGTACTCCATCTTCCCCACTTCGGTTATTACCTTGTATAATAATGGGATGCCGACGGGTAGAAAGAACGGCTTAATGTGAAGGACACACAACATGCACTGGTGCATAGCAGCAGCGGTATGAAATAAAAGTGTTGGTTATATGCTCGAGGTTACTTAAGCGTGGGGAGACGATGAGAGCATGAGGACACAAACCTTGCTCAGACGTACTATTCATTTGTATATGTTGACGCTTGGTTGACGGGCCCAATCTACTGGTGGTGATGAACTGCTGTTCCCTTGTGTGGGTGTTGGTGATCTTAACTTCCCACCGGTCTCTCTACCCGTCGACATCCAGCGCAACTAGTGTCGGTGCCGATTCATCGATCCTATAGTAGAGACAACCACTGCTGTCAATACCAGACAAGCACTGTCAATACGGCTTACTGCTGTGGTCGTAAAGGTGCGGCACATGTATACTCCTCCTCCTGCAGCAGTACCGGGTAAATTTTGACGCAGCCGCTTTTTTCTTTTATACGTTTGTTTTCCCGATAATGTGCGTGTGTTCTTCACATCAAACCGTTCTTTCTACCCGTCGACACCCAGCTCAACCAGTGTCCGAGCCGATTCTTCTATCCTATTTTAGAAGAGATGCAAGTGTACTTGCATGTCATGCGAATTCTGTCAGTACCAGGGATCATGGCAGGCCGATTGAAGAATCGACACGGACACTGGTTGTGCTGGATGACGACGGGTAGGAAGAACGGTTTAATGTGAAGAACACTCACACTGCTGTCCACTCAGTTTGCCGCATAAGAAGGTGGTCTCCTTGTGGCGCGGACTTGTGAGCACATAGCTTGCATCTCTTTTTGAGCTTGGGAGAATCGGCACGAACACTGGTTTTGCTGGATGTCGACGGGTAGGAAAGGACTGTTTATGGTGTGGACACACACTTACACACGAGAAAAAAATTGATTGGGGCCATTGTCGGCACAAACCACTCATATTTCGAGCAGTCTTTCCCAGCGGAAAACAGGACTGCGGCCCTCAAGGAGTTACAAGAGAAACAACGTCTTGATCATGCGGGTCTTGTGGATATATAATGTACTCGTACAAGGGCCGTTTCGTTTTTAATTACCGAATGAAATAGCAAAAAAAATGCTCGTACTTATTTGGGCAGGAAAACAAATCCTTGACGTTGACAAAACTTCAAAACTTTCTATCGTGAAACGCTGCACATATAACAACCGGCGTCCCCGGTGGCTTGGTAGGTTGTCCGCGTGCCTTTCAAGATCAATTTCGTGGGTTCAAGTCTCACCGAGTGCATGCTCGTAGAGACTTTTTCTTCCATAAATAAAATGGAATAGCGAGAGCGTGAGTCAGCTACGTACATTCGATGAAAATCGACGAGCAGTGGGAATACCTACGTATGAGCCACGAAAAATAAAGACACGTATTGTGGGGGGAGAAGGGCAGACACCTGTGACCACGGCGTGTCCAGAAACTCGTTGAGGGCAAACAAACGCTCTCGCGAGGCTGGAATGTAAAAGTGTGGATTAAAAAAAGAAAAAACGCCAACGTAAGGTTGTACAAATCAGACCAACCCACGACGCCCTACGCTAGACTCGCTCTAACTGTTGTGTAGTTGAGGGAGATACGAAGGGTACCCGGTGTCATTGATCTCAGCAATGATAAGGCTGGCGACACTCGCCGTGAGCCCCGTGTGGATGCTGCATGGGTGTCGTTTTGTGCGGGGGCTGAAACAGAACCACAAACAGTAGCCGCCCCAGCTTTTCCGAGGGGATTTGGGCCGGGCTGCAAGGACTGCCGACCTCTGGGGTACGTGAGCCGTGTCTGGAATCCTTTCTGCGGCAGGCAGCATTGACTCCATAGAGAGCGTCGGCGTGCCGTCGGCAAACTGCTGCTGCTGCTGTAAGGGGTTTGAAAAATAACTGAGAGCGTTATGATGCAAACATTTGCCAAGTATACTATGGCCACATATGAAGCATTTCACAATTATTTTAAAAGGTTTTGCCAACTTCATGTAAATTTTGTTTCGCCAAAATAGCAAGTTCTCTGTTTTTTCTTTCGGTCGTTAAAGACCGCCCCAGCCCTAGTTTAGTGTTTGTCACATTCGTACATTCGTCTTCGCGTGTTTTCTCTTTTTTTCCTATTTTTCTTCTTCTTTCTTGCGCTGATTCTCCGTGATTCTCATTTTATTTATTTCTCTTTCTTTTTTCGATTGATTAGCCGTATGGAAGGAGTCGTGTGGCGTCGTTGGATGACGAACCTGCTCTGCTCGTTTCGTATTGTCTGACGCCAAGGCGCTGGGCGTAGTTGACAATACGGAGGGCGGAGACGGCAGTCTGGGTAGCAAGGTACCAGGCGGATTAGCAGAGAGAACCTGTCTATACTACTCGTACCACAAACTGCTGCCGCCACCTGGAGGGTGATTTGGGCTTCGGTCTGCCTGTTAATTCCCTTTGGTATTTTTTCCTTGGTTCTGTCTTACCTGCTTACTCTGTGTTTTTGTTATGTGTTTCTCCTTTTTAGAGCTCGTTCTTTTTCAAGTTTGGCCACCTCACCTGCGGGGGGGGGGGACACGACAGATTGTTTCTTCTAGTTTTTGCTTTCATTTTTTTCTTTTTCGATTTGTCTTTGTTTTTGTTTTCTTTTTGTTTGTTTCCTTTCGTTTCTGTATTTCATAGATTGCGTATGTCGTGCCTGTCGTATCTAGTTGTTGTTGTTGTTCTCACATTAACTCACAATTCAATGCAGTCCGTGGTCGCAGGACAGGCTCCAATAACTCTGGAGTGGAAGAAATACCTCAAGTGATAAGTAGTATGATGACATGGCTTTGCATTGCCCTCTGCAGTGCCTGCTCCACACGTGGCAACGTAGTATCTCTGTGGCGTATTTTTGTCACCACATAACTTGTACCTCTTCTAGGATTGAAGAATCGGCACGGACACGGGTTGTGCTTGATGCCGACGCACGCTGGACGGGTAGAAAGCACGGTTCAATTTGAAGAACACACACACACCCTGCGCCTTTCTTTATCTCTTTTTCTTGCGATATGATCTGTTTTGTTTTTTTTACCTTTTTTGTTGTTTTTGCTTTCCCTTTTTCATGGAATGTAGATGTCGTACCTGTCGTATCCAGTACGAGGACGGACACCAGATAGTGGGGCTGGATGTAAATGGGTAAAAAGAAAGTTTGATGTTCTACCTGGTGTGTGAAGAACACACACCTATGAATAATATGCTCGTTCTGTTTGTTTTCTACCTGGTATGGAATATACTCTTACGGGAGACCACAGCAGTAGTGAAAAGGACCGAAAATTGTTTTTTGGTCAAAATGGCGAAATATATAGTTGTTTGTGGATATTGTGGTCCTATTTAATATGGCCAACAGCGCAGTGCTATCTATGCAAAAAGTACGCATAGCACGCATTTTTTTTGACACGCCCATTCGCATGATCGCCCCAATGATTTACTTTAAAAATAGTGGTTGCCCTCGAAATCTATTACTTATTGATACGTATAAGGCTATAAATAAAGGTGATGGTTCCGAGTCCTGCCGTGTCGTGGAAATCGTATTATCCCTTAAAATCGACTGCTTGGGTAGGCACAATTCGACGAGAGTCGAAACATGAAGAAATAGCTTTGAATGCTCTGGCGACAAAAAGGAAGGCATATGTATGTATGTATCTTCCGTGGTAGTGGGGACGGGGGAGAAGAGCTTGGTGTGTGGCCCCCAATCTGAGTCCTGACTACCAGGTATATGTTCAAGTATTATACGTCTCTTTTCTTTCCGTTCAATCTCGTTTTCCATCTCTTTCTTCGTCTTGTTCGTTTTTAACAGCTCCTCCTCCGCTTCGCTTTTATTTCCCGTGCGCTCGTTTGTTTTTTCGTACGCGTGCGTACTGCTGTACCACTCTGACCCGAAATATACGTACAGTTGGCATAGAAACATCGAATCCAAACCGTCCTTACATTTTGGGACGGAGTGTTACCCCTTTTCTTCTCCGCTCGTGAGTAGATTTGACCTTTTTTTTCTTTTCTTTGATGTGTTTCACTTTATTTCATTCAGTTTGTTTCAGTTTGTGTTTTTGTTTGGGCTTGCTTTTCGCCTGCGTAGCTGCGGCCCCATCGGAGTAGGCTGTCAATCGTGCAAGGATTTTTCCTTTTTTCCGGTTTGAGCTCCACCACGTGTGTCCGCCAGGATGTATATAATAATATCTTATCTGAGGTTTTCTGTTTGACAAGTGGCCAAAAACGGGTGCGGGTCCCCGATGCCATATTGGCGCCGGGTATACCCGATCATGGCTACGTACCCCCTGAGATGTACTCGACTGTGCCGTACTAGCCTACCCGATAACAGCGGTAATAATCGGCCACAACGACTATATATACCGGTCGCCCCGGTGGTTCAAGTGGTTAACCTCGGATTCTACTTGTTTGAGTCCTGGGTTCGAGCCCCAGGAGGGTCGGTCTTTGACTTTATTTGCAAAAATAAAAAAAGGGTTTCAATTGTTGAGAGCGCCTTTCAGCGTGGGTAGGCACAATTCGATGCGAGTCGACGAGGGAAGAAAAGGCTGAAATCTTCTCGCGATATGAAGGCACGTACCGTAGCGGAAAGGGGGGAGAAGAGCCTGCTATGTGACCCCGGATCTGAGTTACGAGTTGGAAGGAGGGAGAGAAGAATATGTGCGAAGATAATGAATGGGATGAGAAAAAAAAAAAAAAAAAAAACACACACACCTCAGGGTTCATGCCCGTGGTACTGACAAAGACGTGCTAAAACGATCTGCTTGCTGCCCACGATTAGGTTCATTCGCTCCCTCTTTGTTGCTACGCGTATACGACCCACACAAATAACCATCGCTATTCCTGCCCTTTCATCTCCTTCTCCCAGACAAGAGATAGCACAGCCCTCTCTCTCCCCTCTCCCCGAACCCAAATCCACCTCAGCACAACATTAGTAATGCTAGTGACGGATATTGAGCGACGTTACGAGTACCTACTTACTGACAACTGCAATGCAGCACCTCTTTTTTCTGGCCAGGCTGTTTTTTTTTGTTTTTGTTTTCGAGGAGGTGTGAATTCCACTCTATTGATAGGGAAACACACACACAAAAAAATGTCATGTTTAATGGTTTAACCTTCAAGCCAGGACTTCCCGAGAGTCAATTTCATACACCGACCAATAAGTAAGTACTGTCGCGTGCCACGAACTACTACTACTGCTGTGTGTATGTACTCATCAAAATCCTTCAAGTCGTACGACGTAGTGAAATACTGTTGTTAATAATTTCCCCGTTGTCATCAAGTCGTGTACTTCTTTATACCTGGTAGTCATCATCCGTGTTTATGACGCCCACGCCCGGTTTTGTTCGGTGGTTTGAGCAGTATACGAGTACGTACGTGCCAGAATTTCCCGAGAGTCAATTTCATACACCGACCAATAAGTACTGTCGCGTGCCACGAACTACTACTACTGCTGTATGTACTCATCAATCCCTTGAGTCGTACTAGGTAGTGAAATACTGTTGTTAATAATTTCCCTGTTGTCATCAAGTCGTGTAATGCTTCATACTGGTACCTGGTAGTCATCATCCGCGTTTATGACGCCCACGCCCGGTTTTGTTCGGTGGTTTGAGCAGTATACGAGTGATTACGTATCTACCAATAGCATAAACCACTCGTCTACGAGTATAGTTTGTGGTATTCACATCATACAGGGTCGAGTGTAATATTGTGGCGACACCATACAGGACGCAGCACGGTCATTAAATGACGCCTCGGAAAACCTTTCGTCGGTACCAGGGACCAGTGTCAGGTACTCCTGCTGAACAACATTAATTTTGGTAGAGGCCATGCTGCGAGTGAACCTGTATGGGGGGTTAGCATAATAGGTAAAATCGGGGAAAATACCCCGGCTCAACCTGGCTCAACTGTGGCGAGCCCTGGTGCCGTTGCGGTCACTAAAATATAACGGAACCCGATTTAGGCAACAAGGGCACAGAGTGTACCCGTTTTTGGCCACTTGTCCCTGTGTTTCCTGTTGTTTTTCCCATCGTTACGAGTATATTATTGACCCACAGCCCATCTATTATTTCTCTGGAGTTTTTGGAGCCCGTTCTGTGGCCACACGGACTCAATTTTTCTGCGGACATGAATTTCAGGGAGGGCGATACTTCATACCTGGTTGGGGATGGCTTCACTCCTGTCGTAAGATCAACGTGATATAGGCCGTACCAGGTATATATTTCGGTCAACACCTCGATCAACGCGACTGTCGGTATGATCGCATACATCAACCAGGGGGAAGATGTGCCTATCGCGGTTTGTTGCCCTGCGAGCCGGCCATACTGCTGTACCGGGACGTGATAAGAACCACCTCCAGAATTACTATTTATACAACCGTGTACCATGTCAGGGGGAAGATGTGCCTATCGCGGTTTGTTGCCCTGCGAGCCAGCCATACTGCTGTACCGGGACGTGATAAGAACCACCTCCAGAATTACTACAAATACAACCGTGTACCATGTAACGCGCAGCTTTCAGATGTGGAAGCATCGCGGAAGAAAATGCCCTCTGCGCTTTTTGTAGCACGATGTTTCAGAAAGTTGCAAAACGAAACTTTTTAACGTCGTTATAATATTTGGGAGCCGGCTTTGATTTTTTTTGTTGTTTTTCGGATTTTCCTTGGGCTCCAGCACCTTTGTGTGACCACGGACTCCTTCGTCAAAGAGTTAATGTGAGAACAACAACTATGCATGGGGAACCAATACGGTTCTTTTTCCCCTTGGTGTCAGCCAATACGAAACAACCCGAGCAGGCTCGTCGTCCACCCACGCCACACGACTCCGTCAATACGGCTTATCATTCGAACAAAGGGAGAGAAAGAAATAAAATAAAAATCACGGAGAATCAGCTGAAGAACAAGAAACAAAACAAAAAAGAAGACAAGACAAGGGAAGAAAGACAACGTTCGAACCGGCTGCACCAGTTGGTAGCACTATTTAGTATAGTAATGTTCTACTTCCTAGCTGGCCTGGTTCCTCGCTACCCTGTGTGCCATATCCTTCCTACTTCCGTCCACCGCAGTCCCTTCCGCTCCTTTTGTTCTCCCCCGCTCTCCGCATTCCCTTGGTCGGGTTTTCTGCCACATCTCCTGTTGCCCCCCCCCCCCCCCCATTCCCTTGGACACCATCCACGGCGGATGCGCGGCGATGCCTTCTCATCTCAGCGTCAGCCTCGGGTCACCTAACCATGAACCGTTCAAATGCGTAGAGGATCCCCCGGTACCATTTCCCCGCCTTTTTTGCTTGCAGTGGACCACAACGCGGTCACACCTCCAATCACCATGGGGGAAACTTCCGTTGACCCTTCGGTGGCTCGGAACTCCCTAAGGTCTTCGACTATGCATCTATGTCAATTAATAAACTGTCCGCCTGGTCTCTGCTTCTCCCCACCAGCCATCGTCCCGAACATTACCCGACTGGGTAATCGCTCCTTTCCCTGCCGAGCCACCCCCCCCGGAATGTCGTTTCAATGCTCTCGCAACGTGTCATCTTGAGGGCCTTCGCGTACGGAAGGGTGGCATGGTCAGTACGAGGTCGGCGCTGGAAGCCAATGACTCGCAACAGGACTTGGCGGTGAGCCGTTCTAAGCTTGGCAAAGTGTTCCACTCAAAGGGTCCACGTCATACACCCGTACAGCAGGGTCTCAGTCACCTCGGCCTTCAGCATTCGAACTTTTGGGCTAAGGGAGACGGTCGTCCTATCATCCAACTCCGGGCCGAACCGTTTGAGGCATGCTCGCACGAGACGGATCCGTCGGTCAATTTCGAGCGAGACGACAGCGCTTTCGTGGATAACGCCGCCTTGTTTTAAGAAGTGGGTTGTGTTCCTATACCTCTGGCCTGCTGCTATGATGACGAGCGGTGGTGCGAGGGTTGTCTGGTCTGGTGTTGGAAGGAAGGGGAGAGAACAAGAAAGGGAAAAGGCAGTGTACCTGGGACGAAAAAACACTACCAACCAGGTATCAATATTCTTTCGGGAAAGTTATGAGTGATCCATGTTGAAGATCATGCTGCACATTGTCGGATGGCAAGAGAAATAATAATACTAAAAACAACCTGGAAAACAAACATGGAAGAACCATTTTGTTTTTCCCACTGGTACGTACAGCAGTAGCATCAAAACTGTACTCATACGACGTCTTTAATTTGAGCGGAAGAACACATTCGCATCTCATGCGCTGGGTAAAATGTATCCACCTGTACTGTAGCCAATAACACTGCACTCAGGATAGGTGAAAGTCGATTCGAGTAGACGGGGGACGAAAGAGCGGACGAAGTCTTCTTGCGAAAAAACAAGCATGTTCCGAATCGTGGTGGGGAGGGGGGAGTAGAGCCTTCAATGTGACCCCGGATCAGAGTTACCTGGTACTACGTAAACCTTTATCGGGGGGGGGGAGAGACAAACTAGGCGAAGACAACAACTAGGAACAAGAAGAAAATGTATTTGAAACGAAACCGTGCTAAAGTAGTGCAGTAGTACACCATTGCTGATGACTACATCTATCTGTAGTCCTGCTGGAATACTTCTGCCGTGCTACGTGCCCAAACGCATCCTCACTACATTGGACCCAGTCTTCGGCCAGGTCCCCCTTGTCCACACGTGTCCCCATTTTAAGAAGACCTGTCTTGTTGTGGATACTGCCGACTCCTTTTAGTGCTGCAGTCCCGTTTCGGGGACAAACCAATTCAATTCCAAGCAGTTTGTCCGCCGACCGGGACTGCAGGGGTTAGTAATGAAACATACCAGAATTCGTCCGTTGTTGTTCGTTTCCAAAGATGCCCTGAATCAAAATGAAAACACGCTTTCTGGGCGTTTTTTTTCGCACATCTGTGATATTCTTACCTACCAGGTACCTTGTATCGTTTTTTGGTCAATATTTCAATTGGCTCAGAGAGCAACCAATTCATTCAATCTAGGCACGACATGAAACATTTGATGCCGAACATTTGTACACGGAGAAAGTGATATACGATACGCTCATCCATTTTTTTTGCGTATTGAAAAGAAGTATTTCTTTCGTGGCGCTATTTCGTAGTCGGCATTTTTCTCTTTATCCCGGCCAGCAGTACGACGCCCCTGTACTCTATCTAACACACCGGGTCATACAGTTCTAGAGGAACATATGTTTTATATCGGAAGTATAGTATACTCCGTCGTAAACAGACAGTAATTTAATGTCTTTATACAGAACACACACATACACAACCTCCGTTCCCCTCGTTGCCTCGGCGCAGCAAACTGTGAGGCATGCCCTAGCAGGCTTATTGCGAGTGGGGTGGGTCTTTCTGGCGGGTGTCCGGCCGGACGCACCCCCAAGGAGGGATACATTTTTGCTGCTGCGCGTAGCGAAGGCCTTGCGGTAGAGTTGGATGGTATGTGGTGCATCAGGCGCGGACGAATACCATTCGTGCCGCAGCGGCAGCGAAGCAATGCTCAGTCGGGACGTGCGCGCGCGCAGGCAGACGCCCCCAGAAGCTAATCTGCGGCACAGCCTGACTGCGCCGTCGGCAGGAGGCTGGATTCGACGACGAGTGAGGAGGGAAACTCTGCGTTTTGCGTCGACGGGCGCGGGAAGAGACCTCCCCCTCCGCGGTAATTTATATTTTTCGGATCTGAATCGCGAGTGTCGAAAAGCCTTTTGTTTTTGAGCCGGGGGAGAGGAGAAACCGACTAGAAGGAAGTGGCAACGAGACCACGTGCGAAGGAGCGGGTCGATTCGGCAGGAGTGATGAGGCGGCCCCATATTTTGAGTGGCAGCAGGCCGGCACACGAAGACCCACGACCGGCCTATACGCCATCACGAGAGCAGCAACTATCGTTTCTTTTTTGAAGTATTTTGGAGGGAGTTGTACCTGTTGTTTACGTCTCGGGTCTTCGTAGCAGAGTTGTATGGCCTTCATGGCGAATGATCCGCTGAACCATGATCAGTGACGTGGTATCATATAGCCGTGCTGCACGTTGTCAGACCATGTAGGAAAACGCGGCGATCGTTGAGCCCTCTCTTTTCATTGCGTATCCGAGAGTCTTCATTCTTACATCAACCCAGGTGGCAGCCTTGTTTTTCTCTGTTTTCGCGGCCTACCGTGCGATTCGAACGGCACAGCACTCCAGACAACAACCGCTTTTAAACGTCAGTAGCCACACATTGGTTGGTTGGTTGCGGGGACGGGGGGGGACGTTTGTGCCGCACCAGGTACGTAGTTGAGTGGACAACCGCCACCATATCAGGGAAGTTTGCACAGACATTTCATCTTGAGTCAGCCCCTTCTTCGTCTCGTGTATGTTTAGGTGCGAAGCGTTGTGCTTCCCGGCTGAACTAAATGTTTTATTGTTCGAGAGCGTTTCGTATGCTCCCACAACTGTAGTAGGGAGTGCTGGTAAGCAGCTGAATGAAAATGCTTGTTGTTGCTTTGATTTTGTACTTATCATCAGCGTAATCAAGCAACACAAGGCCGTGCCTATTTCCCTTCATCAAAGTAAGCACTCTTAACCAAACGTAATTGGTTGATTATTTCGTGCATGTTCGCTTTCTATGCCCTATTTTCCTTCAAACGATTACGACACCGCCGCGGCAGTACTACTACACTACGTCCCAATCAACATGACAAGAACAGCTGGGGCGGCTTCGCTCGTCGTTATCAATAGCACGGCAGGGGAGATGCAGTGCATATCTACTTAACAGTTCCAGCAAACATTCTTCCAAGTCTGGGTGTGGGTGTGCGAAAGTTACCTCGGGAAAAAATAACGGGTCTGGAGAACACCTCCCCGCCTCTACTGCCGATGGCGGTTGCTGCCAGAGCACTTGCCGTCGGTCGTGGGTTGACCTATGGAACGCGCGTGCCACGGACGAACCCGAGTGCTGATCGTCAAGTTGGGCATGTCGTCTGCCGCTGCACTACCAACCCCGGGCACCATTTATGACAAAGAAACCCGAACGCCGATTGAGGCGTTGCTGCGGGGTTGGGCCAACTGCAGTAGTCTGTCTACTCTGTGTTGCGGTGCTTGGCTACTGTGCTAGGCTAACATATGAGGAGACTATGTCAAGCTTTCTGTATTGTCTGTCTGTCTATCAATAGTAGACGGTCTTGCTCGGCACAGGCATATGTCCAAACGCATGCCCACCAACCCCCTGGAATACAAAATGCTAATAATAGATGTAGAAACCCATACGGTATGATTTTGATATCGTAGCCGATCATTTTGGGAGACGAACGCGGTAGGAAAAATTTCAACACCTTCGCAGGATTACTCTTAGGGAGCCGAGACCGGAAAACAGAACAGGATTCCACCCTTCATGATATTGAAACCCACATAGCCGATGGGAGAGTATGTATTTGGTATGCCGCAAAACCGGCACTTTCAACAAACCATACCTACCAACGGCGAGGGTTTCTCGCCTCATGGGCACGAGATGACGTCAAAACCTTCGAGGCCGTATGCTCCACTGCTCTACGAGTGCTCGCTATCAAGTGTTAGGGTCGTCGATGCTGTAGGGCCGGAGTTCTCGCTCGAGACATTGGAGCCTGACCCATGTCTGGCTCGTTTTATTTCAGGCGAAACTGGACTCCGGCCACACAGCTTCAACGACCCTCGAACTTGATAGCGAGCACGCCGAAGAGTAGTGGAGCATACGGTCTCGGGAGGTTTGACGTCATCTCGTGCCCCTTGAGGCGCGGAATCATTCATGGTGGAGTCGGTGTTGTGTGTTGAAAGCACAGGTTTTCATGTTTGCGCAGTGATCGGGAATGGTTCATGTGTACAGACGGCACTGCCCTGCGGTTTCGACACGATGAAAGGAAATACTTTTTTTTTGCGGTTTTGGATTTCCTCAAGGTTTGTCCTTTACAAGCCGATCATTATGGGAGACGAACCCAGAACAAGAATTTGCTACACCTTCGCAAGCTTTTGCTCTCGGGGAAGCTCAAAACTGTCCCGTGATATCTCAAACAGCCTTTGATCAATATCCGAGAGGAATGTTCTCTTCATGTATCGGTACTGCCAACTCAGGTCAACAGGCCCAATTTCAATGTTTTTAACGGAATCGCGTGAGAAATACGAAACAGGCAACCAGTTTCGACTTATGTTAGCGAACGCTGTCTGCCAACGGTTGAAAGTGCTGTCATTCGACGTCTCTGCTCCGTGGGCCATGGGGTATCGCGGGTCCTAAAACCATTCCCTCCATGCGAGCGGGTGCTAATGTCTCTGACCTAAAAAACAAATAGACATGCGTGCTTAGTCAAGCAAACCTCTGAGAAATTTGCTTTAGGCACAAAACTTGCCTATACGCAAATGAGCATGTTCACCAAACAACCCATCAGAAAGAACGATTACCAAAATAACCCGATTTTCTCTTAACCCTTTTAGAACCGCAGTCCCGATTTGGGGACAAACCTCTTGAAATTTGAGTGGATTGTCCCCAAAATGAGACTGCAGTTCTAAAAGGGTTAACCAACGTGATTCTTGCGCCTCCAACACTTTCGTGCGGTTGCGAACTCCAATGATTCTAGACTTGATGTGAGAGCCATTGGAACAACAGAAACAGCACGATGAATTCGACAGGCACGACTTGAGCATTCTAGAATGCGTTGTGGGAGAGGAAAACACCAAAAAAACTAACGAAAACAAAACAAAATTACAATGAATAAAAATACCAAAAAAAATGTTGTGCCCCGCTGACGGAGAGGTGACAAGACATCGCGAAAGAAACAACAGATATCATGCTTCGAAGTATGCAGTTAGTTTAACCCTTTTAGGACCGCAGTCCCGTTTTGGGGACAAACTACTTGAACTTTGAGTCGTTCGTCCCCAAAACGGGACTGCGGTTCTAAAAGGGTTAAACAACATATCACATACCAGGTATGTACTTAGTTTAAGCTAACTACGTTTTCAACTATGGAATGCACAAAGGTATAGCGAAAAAACTTACTATTTCAATCACCTAAAAAAAAGTCAAGCCCTGCCAAAATTTCACACGAGTACTTCCTATCAACAGACACAAAACAAACGAAAACGAAAACATTTTGCAGCCTCGGAAGGCGCCCAGATTTTTATCAACCCCCCCCCCGCCCAGCAGAGATCGGACACAATCAAAACAACTAGAAGGATCGTTTTTGACCCTTTTTAGCACCACAGTCCCATTTTGGGGACAAACTACTTCAACTTTGACTGGTTTGTCCCCAAAACGGAACTACGGTTCTAACAGGGTTAAACTTCATATTTCAGCAACCGCAAAAACGTCAACCCTTGCCACACTCGTGAGTAAATCCTATCGACAACACGCGATGCAATCGAAAGCGAAACCATGTTGGAGCCTCGTAACGCCCTCAGACTTGAATGAAAGACCTCACAGCAGGATCGGACAGGTAGACGACACCCTCCTCCAGGAACGTTGGGTGACCTGGGGAAAGATCCGGGCACATGTCGGAGACCCCAGCCAGGGGTCGACAGCATTCGAAGGCTACGCTGTCTTGCAGAACCTGGGCGGGGGGGGGGCTGTTAGGTTGGAGTTGTCTTGAGCACCAACCACGAACAGCACGTGCCACACCCACACGGTGTTAGTCGTCCATCAACTACCTCCTCCTTAGCAATGCCGTCAGCCGCCACCATCTGCTGTCAAACAGGGCCGTCTAACCCTCAATATGTTCCCTTAGTGCTGCAGTTGGTGCGGTCCACTGTAGCAGGGGGTATGATAGCCACGACTACGCAAGCGACATTGTAACCCTTTTAGTACTTAGTACTGCAGTCCCGTTTTGGGGACAAACTACTGATAATAAGAGCGTCTAGTCCCCACATATGGGAGTGCGGTTCTAAAAGGGTTAATCACGACTTCGGGGGCGTTTGCGAACTACCACCGAGATTTTAGGCCTTGCGTGTCGCGTTTTCCCGTTGCACCCGCCCTCTCCAGCACACCAACGAACGTGAACGGTCGCGATACGTTCCATTTGCTCTCGTACGGCGTAGACACAGATACAAAACTTGTAGTGAGTAACCCTTTCACTTCCCAATTTGTTTCGAAGCGACCCTTGGTTTCGTGAGACTGGTCTCCGTATGTACATATCTGTACATGTTCCCGATGTGCTTGTTCGCGCGCTGTTCACATTTCCTCGTTCTTTGCAAGTCCAGGGCGATGGCATGGCATGTATTGTGTATATGTGGTTGCTCTCTGCTTTTCGTACTGCAGTACGTAGTATAGTACTACTGTAGTATCTGTATATATCTCATGTTTGTCGTATCCAATAGAATGGCATAGCATAGCATTGTCCAATCAATCTGTTCGCTGCAGGACGATGTGTTACACATGTACCTGGTGTATCTGCGTCGCAGTTCGTGGCTAACAGAGCTTGCACTCCAGTGGGCGCCCACGGTTGGAAAAAACGTACCCTAGGATCAAAATGGCTCCGATCGGTGACAAACAAGAAGAACATTGGGCCAAGAAACACAGCTCAACCGTGGGACCAACTATAATCCGTCACAGTAGAGTTAGGTCAAGGTCGGGAGAAAAGAAAGACATTGGGCCTGGACACCAAAATGGCGTTTCTTTACACGGGGCGCCCACTGTGCGTGCTCATCTCCCTGCGATAAAGGACCGGCGAGGGCGCTGGCTTTGCTGGGTTCTCGATGTCGATGTGTGTGTGTTCTTCACATTAAACCGTTCTTTCTGCCCGTCGACACCCAGCACAACCAGTGTCCGTGCCGATTCATGCTCGATGTCGATGGGTGGAGATGACGGTGCAGTGGGAAGAACACGCAGACGCGCCGACAGCCAGTACGCTCCCCAGTGTGCGTGCTGATTGGTCACAATAGGAAGATAGATGCATACCTACTGTAGCACAAGCTCTATAGTCACGAACTACGATACGGGACACGCAACGCATCGTCGCAATGTGGCAAGGAGAGTAGACAACCCCATCAATACGCCAAGATAACGACGCCAGCAGCCCGGATATCGCTTAATTTCGAGAGGGCTTGCAAACGAAAAGCACAGCAGAATACACATGAATGTGTTACCAACAGCCCGATCTGCAAAATGGTGCCCAACTCTGTACTTCGGAGCGCCAGGATATGTATTAGACCCGGTTAGATACCTGAAAACGAGAAAACATTCAAGTTATTCGCATGTACCTTACTAGAGTTTCGCGTGGTTTCTGGTTTGTACCCAGATTGCTTCTTGAACCCGCTCGACAACTAACGTTTGTGGATAACAGCATATAGTACACGCAACAATGTCACCACTACTGCTGTAGGTCGTGCACCTTGTTGGGTTTGAGTCGCGTCAAGCTACTCCCGAACTTTGTAGACTTGTGCACACCCTCACGCGTGCAACTTCTCCGCGGCCCTCGAGGTGCCCGGAACGTTGGAAGCCCGCACTGGTCGATATGCGAATGATTGGTATTGCTGAGGGGACGTGCACGTTAAATACGATGACCGAAAAATGTCGGTGGATAATTTATTTTTCGAAGTACAGCTGTAGCGGTCGTATCTGATTGCGTGTTTTGGGTTGGACGCTGCGTCGTCAGTCGTACCAGAGTATCGCTGTGTGGATAAAGGCTTTCTGCAGTCACATATGCCCCCTCCCCGGTGAACACGGTGTGCTTCTTCATTTTTTTGTCCCGAAAATAGGTTCGCATTTTCCTACCCTAGTCGACTCTCAATTGCGTCAAATTATGCAGCGTGCGCTGAGAGCTATGTAGAATTGATTTTCAACAAAACATAAATTCTCTTCAAGGCCTCCTAGCGAGGTTCATCCACTAGACGACGGGGGCTCTCGTGTTTTTGTAGGCAACATCAACACTGACACCATGCAATGTGGCCATTTTACGTTTCTACCAAGCGTTTGACTGTATCAGGTTCGTTCGCGTGCTTGTACTCTCGGTTTTCACAGGAGACCAGATGATGTGATCACCGAGAACAAGAAACGGGCGACGGCGGTCTGGGTAGCCCTTCTCCTGACGGTCGTTGGATGTGAGGAACACAACATTTGTTCGCGGAAGAGTGTCCCCTTCAAAATGTTTTAGGCCACACATGCAGCAACGGAATTTTCTTGTTGTTGTAGACCATCAATAGAATGCATATCCATTCCGACACTTGCGCCAGGCGTTCAAGGCTCAATACATGATATAGGCGAGGAAAGCCTCCGCCTTGACCTTGCTCAGTTCATTTTCCGGTCTGCCTCCACATCAAACTCTTGTGTTTACAGTGCGTCCTGGCAAGGTCGATCAGCCCTGCTGTCGTTTGGTGCCCCCTAGCTACCCGAAGAGACCTGTAGCGGATCAGTAGATTTTCCCAGAAAGTAATAACCAGTAGGTAACAGCTTCACGTTTGACGTCGTTGAGGTTTGACGTCAATCGTTTAATTTACCGTATTACGGGGGACCATAGTTAATAGGACCAAATATTGTTAGTAGAAATTGTTAAATATATAGGTTTTTATGAATACCACAGGTCCTATTAACTATGGTCCCCCGTAATAGATGAATGCGTGCTCGTGCGGCTCTAGTGCTACAGTAGGTCTTTTTGACCCATCGAGGATTGAAACGAAGCGAGTGCAGGTTCGCGTGCCGCCTTTTACGATACGGTTACGTCCCAAATATCCGGCTGTTCAGACGGGGGGGGTCGGGTACTCATGCCATATATGGTCGTTGTTGTATGACCATAGACGGGGGGGGTGTACTCATTCGATGGTTGCCTTAGTCATTTAGCCATTTAGGCATCCCTTTCGAAGCGGGGGGGGAAGGGGGGGCATCCCTTTCGAAGCGGGGGGGGAAGGGGGGGGTGGCGGGGTGTTACGAGGCTTAGCATAGGCTGGGCCGTTAATCGACGTTATGCCCATACACCCGTAGTTTGGTCGGTATGCAACACCTTCGTACTCGACACGAGGAGAATAACACAAGAAGCAACGGTGGCAGCGTCTAACACGTCGGGTATGATATGTGCAAGGTACACAACTAACGGATGCACCACGTGCCTTGCAGGTAACCGTTTGTTTATCTATGCCATCATACCCAGAGAGGTCGTTTGGTTCACCACCTTTTGGTCAACAATCTCCGAGGTCCTGAAATCTTGGCACTTGATGTGCACACGCTTGCTTGTGGTTTTGTTCCTTTTTTTTGCATGCAGTTGTGGTTTGGCAGACCATGGCGGTGGTCAGCAAATACAGGAACCCCAGCACAAGCTTCACGGTTTCGGTGAGAAATGTGAAATGCGCGCAGAATCGGTCGGTTAGAACCCGCCGGGAGGGGTGTTGTCACCTCGGATCCTCGTTTATTTTGTGCTGAAAGCTAGCAAACAATTTGGTTGGTTACACTACTCCTGTCAGCTGTGCCTGTGGACTAGAGAGTAGAGGATCTGCGACATCTCTGCTCTGTGCAGCCACCCGATGGCCTGTGAGCCGTTTTTGTAGCTGGGGGCCCTCGTTTTCACCACGTAGTTAGTTTGTTTTTTACTAATGTACGCGGCTGTAAGGATACTCGTACTCCATCCAGTCTTGCAGCTTGATACGTGTAGATGTGATGCTGTACCCCTACTACTACAAGTAACCCTTTGCAGGCTCGAACTAAGTGTCCATGCCGTAGCCTCTTTAGCTGAACGCACCATTGTCCAGCAATGTGGTCGCGTCGAGTTGAAACCCGAGCGCGGCGTTAGACAACAACAGCCTCAGTCATTAACAAGACGGATCGTCCAATATCATGACAGCGGTACCTCTGAATACTCTCTCGATGTGAGGCTCAACGCGCAACATACTTACATACCTTGTATATGCTTCTGCCTCTCGTTAGGTATTTTTGTCTCCCGGGTTGAGTAGATCCACAGTGCGGTTCTAGATATGTATGTGTTCGATATATACCAGTTCGATGAAATAGCCCACCTATAAATATATATGTGTTCGAAAGTAGAAGTTCTAGTTAGGTATGTATGTATGTAACAGCTCCTACTTGCGAACTGAAACCTACGCGATCCGATCCTCTGACTGTGGCGGACATGCTTTGCCCTAACAGCACTGGCCCCCGCACAAACACTCGAAAGTTAAATCTGAAGCGAGCCCAACCATATATTGTAGTCTTACAATATCCTTTGAATTCGAAAGCTCAAGAACCCAACCAACAATCGTGGAATACGGTATAATTTATGACTGGTGATGCGACCCCAACAGACTCGGACCAGTCCGAATACGGCACAAACAGAAGCAGCCGAACCACACCGCATGCTGTTTGGTCCGGGACCGAAAACAGCCCTGGTGAAGGGCAGTACATTATCCAGCTCAAGGTCATTGCATATTCTCTGCCAAGGCTCCTTACTTGAAAAGGTTTGATAACGCATTTTCCAAAAACGGATTTTGGCATCGATATGCACAACCCGATGAACATTGCTAGGGCTAGGTGTACAACGAACGATGTGAGCATGGGGATTACAGAGGTTTTAGGAAGTTCTCGGTGAAGGACGTCACCTAGCAACCTTAGGGCTTAGAGCCACCATACATATGCAGCATAGATCGCCAACAAGCGTAGGTGTCGATGTGGCGGGTCTGTTTCGGCGTTCTTCGACCAGCTGCGGGATGATACCATTGTCTTGACCCCCACGAAGTCGAAAGAACAAAATTTGCGAGGAGAATTATTGAAAGCGCATTCTTATCATACTAGTATTATAGTTCAGCACGTCAGGCCAATGTTTTGTTCAGGTTAAAAACCAACAATAGGCACAACTGGATGTACCTATTTATGCTGAGCCATTTGTAGGTAGGTGCCGTAAGTATTGTACCTGAGAAAAGTCCTCCTGGCTCTTCCTCTGGTTGGCTGGCACCCAATCGTATCTATTGTTGGCTAGAAGGTACCAGCCATACGTCTCTGGTGTGTCCTGTCAAGTTGAGCTTCACCAACTTTCGGGTTGACGTGTACTTAGTTATGTAGCCGACCTTCAGGACATGGCCGGCTAAAAAGCCTAATTCAGCACAGTGGACGGTTCGGTCTGACGTCACTTGACGAACGCACCTACTTTCTCAGCTTCCCTTGTACCCGACGTACCTGACGAACTACCCAAGTCGCTCAAACGGTTGCATTTGAGTCTTGGAACGATATGCTCGCAGTCAAATTATACGTGCGAGTCCCCACGGCCACGATGCAACAACGCCCCTTGCCATTCCCCTTCCTGAAACATGAAGCCGACATACGACAGCCCGATTGAAAAAGTATGATGTGCGTGCTTCCTACTGTGTCTACACCCTCACGTGTGCTGTCTATCCTTGGGAGTACAGTACATACACAAGTGTCTCTCGCTCTTGTCCTTTAGACAACGAGTACCGGAGGCCAAGCGTACGCCGCTGATGCGTGGCACATTGTGTACAGTGACATAATATACATGTAGCAGAGGGTTGGGTTGCCGGCTAGATATGACTACTTACTACTGCGGTACGCTCCAGTCTCTTATAGAGATTGTCTCGCGGCACCACGTATTATACCATGGTTACCTTTTGCCGAAATACTTTCAAGTATTGCAAGTGGACGCAATGAATTCGTGATGATGATCGATCATGAGTCTGCTGTTGTTGTTGCCTGGTGTTACCTTCTTGCCACTAGTTGCTTTTGCTTGCGACATACAGTATCCATGAACCCACGAAGCCTCGTAACCCACACCAGATTGTGACCTCGGCCCATGCAGACCTGCTGGCCTTCCCCTCGATATTGTTCCTGCACGACGGCCTCATAATGTTTGCCGTCAGGGGCGCAACGTCATTTAAAATTATACGCCCGTTTAACAACCGTGCCGTTGCCATCAAAAACAAGGAAAAGGTACTCGTACCTGGTATAAGTTAGCACACAAAACCACTATTACGGGGGGCCATAGTTAAGAGGACCAAATATTGGTGGTAAAAATGGCGAAATATGTGGGTTTTTATTGAGACCTTAGGTCCTATTAACTATGAGCCCCCGTAATATATAGAGCACGATGACGTGCCACCTATATATAGCTGTACGCCCCGAAGCAATGTCAAACCAGAACTGATATGCTTCGCGCCGCCTGCTGCCTGCCTCTCTCTGTGTACTTGTTTTTGTACTCAGGACGACGTCTACCGGTTTCCGTACACGGAAGTGTGTTTGGGAGCAGGTTCCGGTTGTTCCTGGGATGAAGCTGAGTGCGTCGGCACCGTGAACGCTACGGTCTTCGACCCATGTGACTATGTACTGGACGTCCAAATTGAATCAGCACCAACTGTAAGTTCGTCAACTACCATCCGGTTGAAACCATACTATTGCAGACATATTGCTGTAGTGTACCTCGTACCTGATAATACCCTGTGGCGAAATCGCTCTGAAATGTTGAGCGCCGAGCGTTTTGATCCCTGTGGAAGTTGGTCCGAATGGGACACCAGGTGGAAAAGTGATACCTGATATGTGGCGTCGCGAAGAGCAGGAGCTTTGGTATAGCTTACTGTGCTGCCGTCGGCAGGCATTGCCTTGATGACGACAGGCGAAGGTTGATATCGGAGAGAGTCGGGCGTCTTCAGTTGTTCCAGGCCTATCGAGAACAAACTACGATGTGGCGTAGCCTCGAAAATCACGAAACCACGCCGACAGATCATCCTAATTTACGTGTGACCTTCGACCTCGGTAGGTAAACAACTCGCCACCAACCGGCTTGGCGTCGGAAATACTAGATCAGCAACTAACTGAAGATATCGTTTTCGAAGTGTTTTATTTCCAATACTTGCTCGCGGGGGTTGAACATTGCCGGCGGGGTCATTTGCTTTTTTCCCACCAACGGCATGTGTTTCTGTTGAAGAAATGTTGACATTCGCTTTTTATGTCCTGGTTTTGAGCACATATCACGGCCAAACTATATTGGTATTACTCGTAAGCGGCGCCAAGTCACCGGCGTCGCTTGGAAAACTCTGAGCTTAGGGTAGTTCGGACCCCCTACAACAAGCCCCTCGCGCTCTGATTTCCGGACGGGGTCGCGCGGCGTTCGTCAAACGGTGTCGGTTGGAGCCATCCTGTGCATTTTTTCGGGAATATGACCGATGTGTACACGCAATTGCAATTACGGGGGACCGGAGTGAAAGGAACCTATGGTATACATAAAAACCTAGCTATTTAACCTATTTTACTAGCAATATTTGGTCCTATTAACTATGGTCCCCCGTAATAGTCGAAACGGAACGTGTGCCCGAGGATGAGACCGGGCACGTTCCCGACAAGAATGGCGCAGTTTCGCCCCCATGGCCGGGCGGAACTCTGAAGGACGCGGTTTGTGAAGAGAGTGTGACACGTATGACACGTATGAAGCACGCCTGGTCTGCGTCTGCATCGATTGCCTTGTTCTACATCACGCTGAAGGTAGCACGGCAGCTCATAAATGGGGGCCCCCGAGATACACAGCAGCGACGCAAGCGACAATTGCTCGCCACTTGCCTCGCGTGGCACTACAACCACCGGTTGCAAAAAAGCGGGCGCAAACGTACTACTGACAACCTGGCTGCGGGCGCGCACGGCAGTATGACACCCTCGCCTTTTCACGAGCTTTGTCGTCACAATTTAGTCCACGCATTGCACGATGAACTGACCCGCTTAGTCGTACCGCATATCTTTTCAACCCCAACGGAATATCCCCGACGTTTCGAGCGTTTCCTTTGAATCATAAACTGCCATTTACTATTATTATAGTCTAGGTTTCCTCCGGGTCTCGGTTTCGTTCTCGGCCCCTGGCGCGGACAGCGGCAAAGCTATGTTGTGATACGCAGACATGTAGAAGGGTTTTGCTTGAGGATTGGCGTTGCCTCTGAAGGGTCTATTTCGAATCCAGGAATATGTGTGATACACCAAATTATATTGTAGTGCCTGAAGGGCCTATGCACTGTCGGTTATGTGGCGCAGCGTTCAGAGCGAGGCCAGAATAGTCGAGGCAAGGCTGTTTAATGCGTCCATCGGCAGAAAAGAAAAAAAGATTGATTTTCCTTTGTTCTGCTATCACGCTAGGTAGATACTACAGTTAGAAGTAGCCATCTACAATAGTGTTATGCGAGGGTGGGGACGGTACGGGGGAGAACAAATCACTAAAACGTACAACGGGGACAAGGAACAAATAATATACAAAACACATAAGACCACCACCCAGGCACGCAAGCACTCTTACGTGCCGACCTACTGGACCCACTCACCCTCCCTCCCACCCACCCACCCAACCATGGACACACTCACCATTAACTATTTAATACTACGGGGGAGAATAATAAATAGGACCAAATATTGTTGGTAAAAAAGCGAAATTAATACGTTTTTGTGTGTACCGTGGGTTATATTTAGTATGGTCCCCCGCAATATCGCAGTTCAGCAATAGATGTGTACCGAGTTTTTACGCGGCAGCACCTTGGTGAAGTGTTGCAAGCACACTCCAGTATTCGAAACTCCAAAACACGGTTACTACCCATATAGCCACGAACCCACTTGCTGGCCCACCACACCCCACCTTTTCACCCACGCACCCACCCACCCACTAACCCACCGTGTACTACAGCAGTACCACAACAGTAAACGCACAGCAGCAGTACTGGTAGACGAGTAGGTTCAAGCTGGTGTACTACAGGGATTTCTTTTTTTTGATGAGGACGGAGGCCAAAGGAAAAATTCCCGTGAGAGCGCCTCGCCACGCCCTTCGCTCACCGAGTTTGTCATTGCGGCGCCTGTTCCCCCGGTGGGCATTGCGGCCAATGACTTTAAATACTGTGAGCTGGTAGGGATGCGTGTGTTTAAGAATGATCAGCGTTTTAAGCACACACCGGTCGATGTTGGAAGGCAAACGTGTGACGTGCACTACCGTAGAACGCTTCACTGCCCTCAGCTGAACTATCATAAGTGCATACGTACACACATGTAACGCTACGAGTACTGCTCTGAATTTTGAGAACATGGCCTTAGCCGTTTATCACACGCTTGGACCAAAAAGGAGCGCGCTCCGGCGAGCAGAGCACAGAGCCCTCTGCGATCACGTTGTACATCTATCTGCATAGACGGTTTGCTGCACGAAAATGGAGGTACTGATGACGGGGGCTGCACTGATACGATCTAATATGTTATGTGCGCGTGTCCCCGACCACTACGTACGTCAGTCTCCACGATGCGTGACGTTCGACATGGGACGGGTGGATACAGAGGCCTTTGATCCCGAGTGTCTCGGAGGTTCCAAGAGGGCATTCGTGGTGATACAGGTGAGAAGATAAACCACGCGCCCAAATGAAACATAGCTGGCGGTATCACACCTCACGACCACGTACAGTACAACCACAACTCCTACACCAGGTATATCTGTGCACATATCTGCTGTACTCAGTAGGTATACACCTGGTGGGTGACTTAACTATTACAGTTGTCGTAGTTGACAAACCTGGAAGCTCATGAACGTACCATTAGCGCCACGTAGACATCCGGCGATATTCGTGTTGCCTCTCCGCACGCATTGTGAGCCTGCCTCGTTTTTTTTTTTTTTTTTTGTGCAAGACGTCGTACTGGAGTAGAATAATATACTGGTATGGATGTGGTGCGTGCCGAACAATTTTAAAGACGCTACAGCCGCACATCACCATATACGGTTGTGCAGGTATGCTGGGTCTCTACGGTAGTATTAACCGTGACCCGCCCAACGTGGCTGCTCGCCACTGGCTGTGCTCCGTCAAGCACACGTTTATGATCGTCACATCGACAAACACTACGGCAGGCGTACCCTCGCCTCGCCTCCCGCGAATTAGAGTCGGTGTCCAGTTTCGCGGCTGGTGTTTTTTGTGTTTGTGTGTGGTTTGTATTGCATCACGTACAGCCTTCTCCGGGCTGTTTCATTGCGCATGATGGGCTCCGCTCCTTTTTCGACCCGTCTGCACCATCTGCTACTTCTCCCCCTCCGCTCTGATTCGGGCCACCCTTCGAACTATTTGCCGGGGAACGGTTGGCCCGGCAGCTTTACTTTTTTAGCCTACAGGTCTTCCGTTGTCGTCGATATTGTTTCCTTTTTTGTTTTCTCGCTTCTCATCCCAGCCGAGATGTTTTACACGAGGTTTGGAAAACATGAAAAACGTACGAGACCGACCATTGTACTGTTGTAGTATCGATGTATGTAGGAGCCACCTTGGTGCTAATAGCCCGAAGTACACCTCTGCGGCAAACTATCCACCCGTGTCTTCTGTTCTTCTGTTGCAAGGTCGAAACATTAGGCATTTGAGACCAGGATGCAGGGAAAATTCATTGAGCACGATCAATACGACTTGAACCGAAAAGTACTCTACTGCAGTACAAGTAGTTATCCACGGTATTTGAACCCCGAAATATTGTCAGTAGTACGGTAGGAGTCTGGGGAGGATCGAACATAGCACGGACACACCACACAGCAGCGTCGTACACCAAACGCACCTACTCGCGGCAGTAGCATCTGCAATACAGTGCTGCCGCTGTACCGGTACAACGTGGAGTGGGAAAGCCAAACCGTGAGCGTTTGCAGATGGCTGCGTAGTTCGCCCTGCGAGAGCGTATCTTCTAACGCTGCGGGAGGAGGGTGTATCATTAACAGCGGATACACCAGACGATTGGCAGTAGCAGCAAGAGAAGCCACAGTCGTGACAAAAGTCGCCGCGATTAGAGCAACGCAAGAGGCTCCTTGCGGCTGTCATTAGGGAGGAAGGGTGGGATTAGGCACGGTTGCGCGGTAGCCCACGAAGAGTCTTAAATCAGATCCGCACTATAGACTAACCGAACGTTTTGAGCAGCAGCGTACTCTCCTCGGTGACGAGTTGAACACCGGTGTGGGGAACGCATTTCGATGTACTGGTTCTCGTACAACGACGGACTCACCTAGAAAATGAAAAGGTGCCGCCTATTCACCACCATTGCGTTCTGGAAGTGTATGTAGCCAGACTCAGCTGCAGGATTTTACTCGGGGGCAGCCCTGCGGGTGTCGCATACCGATCTGGGTGACGGTATTCCACGCTCGTGGCCAGTCTCCTTATCTCCTGTGCTTCCCTGCGCGAGTTCTCTTGCTCGGAGCACAAGGCCAGGTCATGTCCCTCGTTCCAACAATTGAATGTTTGCTCTACATCACGGACGTCGACAAGACAACGCAGTCGAATTGATGTCTCGTCGCGAGGGAACGAATCATCCACAGCACAACCTTTACGCTCCTGCACTCAACAGGAGCCCGGAACTAGCCTCGTTGTGTACTGGTTTCAGATCAACACGAATAGAGGACTATTTTTTTGCGTGATGGTCGGCATCGTTCCCGAGTGTGTAGGTCAGGTATGTGACGGTTCGGAGGCAAACATACATCCACGAAGGGCCGGAGGGACGTCTACAGGAAAAAAGTGCCGGCTGGAGCGGCATCGATAGCAGACACGCCTCCAACTTCGCCCGGGTTACCACGTGATGTTTCTGCTGTGGTCGCACCTTCTACTTGAATGGGGGGCGTACCAGATGCACCGCATTGCGTGGCTGCTAGAGTCGTAACACCAAAGGAACCTTCGAGGAAACGTGACCGTAACGCGTGCCGAGTTCACCCTTGCCCAGCTCACGTAGAGAGCTCCGAGCTCGTACATTACCGGATACGTGAGTAGATTTATGTTATAAACCAATTTTATGGTCTGGCAGGGGTGACACAAGGCGGTCCAGTCCCGCGGAAGAGTATCACGGTACCATTCGCTGCTGGACCACGATCGCGCGGGATCGTTGGAGCATTGGCACCTGGGATCCTCGGAGCACCAGCTGAGGCATCATCTCCAATAGTCTTCGCATCGACAAAGTCGACTTTACTCCACGTCACACCTTTTTGTCGAGCTGCCCCTTTCTTGCCTCTTGTCACGAGACACGTTCAACCAAGGAGTCGCCCGTTCAGCAAAATGAGATTCGCACTCCTACGATGGCGAACAACAGGCCGCCAAAAATGATATAGCATGACCTCGTTCAAGTGGTCCGAGTGGTGATTTTTTTGACACGAAGGACTTCGTTTTATTATAGTATTGTCTGTCCTCGGCTCAGTATGCACGCTCTTCGTTGCATACTCATAGCAGCATTCATACCTAAGACACCACCTTGCGTGTTCCGGAAAAAAAACCCATTTCACCCAGCAAAGGACTTCCCATCTCTTCCAAGGGGCGTTCACCCCTTTAGAACCGCAGTCCCGTTTGGGGACAAAACTACTTGAAATTTGACTGGTTTGTCCCCAGAACGGGACTGCGGTTCTAAAAGGGTTAACCCCGCTCATTTCAGGGAGGAGGCGTGTTATGTTTGCCTGGGGCGTTTTCTTGCTTCCTTCATTATGAGCGGGGGCGTTTCCTCCGGACTATGTTCGTTTTCGCTGACAATAGCGTTTACTACGGCTGGGGGGGGGGGCGGGGGGGGGGGGGGGGGGGGGGGGGGGCGTTTTTGCTGACAGTATTGCGGTAGAGGTCACGTCTTATGGCATAAGCCGAATGTACTGGTAGCTTCATTCGTACAAAGCAATAAGTAAACTCGTACAGGAACAGGGAGGGAGTTCCCATGCCCGCCTGTTTCATGCTTGTCGTCAAATCAGTTCACCCTGATCATATATCGTTTTCCCGGAAAAAGTAATTGCAGCACGAGTACTGTGGTGCGCGTGTTCGAAGTAATGGTATAACTACGTATTGCAGAACTGGCAATTATATTGTTACCATCCTGAGGTCCCGCAGTAGAAATTGGTTCCGATTTAACGCGTAGCTTTGATTCTGCCATCTCATGTACTGTATTCGACCTTCTGTTCTCCCTCCTATCTAGCCGTGACGCGAATCCGGGGTCACGAAGCAGGGTGTTTCCCCTCCTCCGCAGCTTGGTCCTCGCCTCGCATGCATTTTCATCGCGAGAAAAACTGAGCCCCCTGTCTTCCCTCGTTGACTCTCATCGAACTGCGCCTACCCCCGCTATTAAAAGTAGGGGACTCTCGGCAGTTGATTTGAGTTTTGGTTTGTTGCAAATGCACTCAAACGTTTGACCCACGTGAGATTGGAACTCCAGTACCTCAACCCTTGAGCAGTATTGCACGAGGAGGCCACTAGCCGACCGGCGGTACCGGCATTGTACGAAATATATTACCTCCATCGAGGGGTCGCGGCATAGAGATTGGTATCTAAAAAAATGTAGTAGCCGGCAGCCATCTAGCCGATTGTCCGCATCAGGGGCATCTGGTGTAGTGTAGTGCACCGTAGGTGCGCAGTGGGTTGTATCTGCCCCTACCTTCCATGAACGGCGCCGTTCGAATCCTGAACAAAACGAATTTCCCGGTCGCAAGGACGCGGCGATATATTGATCATATTTGCGACCACGGAAAAGGTTTCGAAGGGAGCCACAACACAAGGCGACGGAAAACAGTAACCGCGACGCATCGAAACTGTGTCTGTTTTTATGGCTTGTCTACTTTCAACCACGTCGTACGTCTGTGGGTTTCGAGAAACGTCGTGTCAACACACACTCTGGAGACCCCAAGCAAAATTCACCCCAACTTTGACGCCTGGCCGCATGCGCACACGTGCAGCGGAGCACGGGCTCACGACAAAGTTTCCAAAATATTTTACCCTGGTAGTGAAAAACAACACACCCTTAGAGTGGGGTTTTCAGGACGGATTTCCCCTAACGATTGCTGTATAGTGTTGCTTCGTTGGTTCTGGTTCTCTCGCCCCCGCCCCTCCCCCCCCCCCACCCCCCCTCCCCACTCCCTGGATTTCGGAAGTAAGTCGTGAGGCTCCGGGGTTGCGCCTTACGCTGCCCCTGAGCAGAGCTGTCGTTTCGTGTTCCGTACGGTACGTTTGTCTGACGAAATCATCGTATGCATGTTGCCCTCGTTTTGTGGAGCGCAGATGCACTGGATCTCAGACAACACGACAAGCATGGAGTACAGGCGAGAAACAGGATATGCACAAATCGGAACATAGATGTAGATACCGGGGTGGATTTACCTGGATGATTGCGCTCGGTCTGGGCCTTTTTTGGGGACGCATTATTTGTGCATCGGAATTCCGGCGACGATGCGGTTAGGCTTGGGGGCAGAATTGAGAATACCTGAATATGGTTGTGAATTCCGTGTAATAATAAAGGAAGTTCGAGCTTGTGTCAATACGAGCCTTCCGGCGGGTTTCGGGGAAGTCCAGAATTCACTGCTAGAGTAGTAGAATATTGCTACTGTAGCCTGTGCTTACCCGGTGTATCTGGCACTTGTTTTTGCCCTCGATTTCAATCGTCAAACAGTTCGTCCGTCAGCGTGTTCCTGGGAGGGCAAGACGTTCATCAGGAAACGTGGGTGCCCTACACCCGGTTCGTAAGCGAGGAGGAGCAAATTGCATCAGACTTCTGGGTCGCCCAGACGGATCTGGTGAGTTTCACGGGGTTCCAGTGATATGACGGTCTTCGGACTTGTCACTCCCCACCGTCATCACGGAGAGTTTTTGTCAATCGTGAATACTGTTTTGCAGGGAATGTGTACCTTCTCTCACCCCAACCGCGTCGTCTACCCTCTTTGCTCTGCATACATGTGTCGTTTGTGATGGTGCGAAGACAATCGGCAAAAACGTCAGGTCGTTCTTATCAGGCGACGACTTCGTCACCTACCCTGTATTGGCATCCTCCACGAGCTATTTGATAACTCGAGACCAAACTGTGAGTGACCCGTAAAATAGGCAGGTACGGCATTGAAAAAGGTAAAATGGCTCACTTGAGCATGGAATGACTGTTGCTTCACGTGACCACCAGCACGCTTGCCCTAAATGCGCACAACAAACAAACATATGTGTATGGTCGACGACGGTCATAAGCCCTGTAAGTCTACACCTGCTTGAGCCATCACCGAGACAGTGTCAATATCACATGCAACTTTGGCAGCAAGGATACCGGGCCCTGGCTCAACATAGCATGATTGCGAGAGAACATATATCGAGCCAACTCCACTGTGACCGGCAACAGCGAATTGCCACTATGCCAGTGTTTCGCTCACCTACCACGATCTCTTGCTTTTGAACTTCTCCTCCTACTCCGCGCTGGAGTACAGGACTGGTACAACTATATCGCCACCGATGTGCTTGGGACAAGGTCATCTTCAAGTTCGAGCACTGGCGAAAATCCTGCCTTGGGCGACTTATTGCTTACCCTGACACAAGGCTCGCACTCCCTGACGGGGCTTGAGGACGAGAACCCACTTGACATATTCGACTATCTTGGAAACATTGGCGGCTTCTGGGGTGAGTGCATGAGTCTTAAAAAGCGTGACTAAGATAACCTTCAGGTGTATTACCGTTCCAGTGCTACGTTGATAGTAAATCCTACCCACTACCCGGGTCTTCGACTGATGTCCTTGCCCTACCCTGATCTTGAAACGTGCGCGCCTCAGAGATATTGCTTCTGCTCTGGGGTATATTCTTCATCTCCAGGCATACCGACGGCACACCTAGACAAAAAGCTCGCAACTTTACGAAGGCCATCCAGACGGTTGTCTCGAAGAGCAACCGCGTATCGGCGGTGTCGGGACCTTCGCGCTCAACGTCCGTGACGTGGCGGGAAGAGTTCGATATTGAAGAATACCCCGACGTGAGCAGGGCCTACGCAGGTCCTCGTCAGGCTAGCACCCGCAGTATCCCCGCAACGATATCCACGGCTGAAAGCACCGTATGAGCACCACTTTCCGGTAGCAGGTGAGGCTTAGGCATGCGGGTATTAGAGCCATTCTACGGGTGCGTCGATCACGTTGCTGCGTCATGAACAGCAAATATTGCCTCGCCTATTCTTATGGCATCGAAACGTTTGCGGAGGGCCATGAAAAAGGTCGGACGTTTTCTTGATAGCATCTAATTCGCAGAGGCTCCCTTCGAAGTAAGTCGGATCGAAGTGACCACACAACAATGCGAGGATACCAACCATGAGCATGAAAACATTTCTAACGAATGTAAACACAAACATTGTTTTTAGCCGTTCATGTCGTGCGTTACATCGAAGCGGAAGAGGAAACCCGCGACTCACACCCGTCAAAAGACTCTGCGTAGGTACGTAGTATGAGGCACGGTGAGTTGGGCAGTTACAGTTTCACGTTCGTGGCGTACGTTGAAGTTTAAGGCGTCCAGATAGCATATTAGTCTAGCCGGGCACGATTTGGCCTTCTGAAAATCTTAAATGTTGCACGTTGGGTCTTCTTTTCAGATTTGGTGGCGGCTGATGTGTCGTCCATGAGGCCAAGGGCTGGTGGTTGAAACATCTAGCACTATACCACAGAATCAAGAACTACAAACACTGCTGACGACTTCATTACCACTGAACCTCTTTACCCCCCCACTCCTTGTCGTCCTCGTCGACGTAATCGTTACGCGTGCTCTATCTCACGCCGATTTAGGTTCGGAACTTTCTTCAACAACGTTTATAGCAACCAGGCCCTTCGAGGCGGCCTCCTCGCTCGGGCGCCACTGACGAAGGTCCGGTGGCCAATGGCTGGTTGCCTACAGCAATATCGCAGCCACACGCGAACATCCCCCCCGGTGCGGCCCCCGTAAACCCGAACAGCGGTGACCAGCTGTCCACAGCTCCGTTTCGATGGCTTCCACGCCTATAACATTGGAAACGTGTACTCAGCTGACTGGCCCAACGACTCACAGGTGTCGTCGATACATTTCCCAGTGCCATGTTGATGGTCTCAGCTACCGCCTGTCGAGAGTTTAAATCGTGGGGATGTTTATACGGGAATAACGACACGACGCTCGTAATGGGGTTCGCATCTACTCGATAGATGTTGAAACCAACACTTTGATGCGGTCATGTCGGCCCAGTACAATACAGAAGTATTTGTCGTTTACGTGTTCGTCGGGCGGTGTATTCGTCTCACTCGAGGCCAGCGGCACCAACTCCGCGTATCGCCGGGTTCGTGTAGGCCGGTAGGTACGCTGCCGTCGACATGGCCTTTTAAATCGATGCCACGATTAGACTCGGTTGATACTATTCTGGTGGCATCTTTGTTACGACCCGTGAGCCACATCAGGCTGTTTGAGCCACACCAACAGTACCTGGTACACCCAATGATCCCGTCATTACGACGTTTAAGTGACAGGAGTTTGATTCGTGCCTCCCTGTATGAAAACCCCACTACGTTAGATTTGTGTGCTTTGGAAATCAGTTGAAGACAGAAGGGGGCGGGGTCGAACCGTCGCGCCCAAGTTTAGACAGACGAACGCCTACACAGTGTGATTCGGCTGAATCCTGTTGGTACCGTAATCGTGCGCATGGATGCCCCTTGCGCCAAGGACCCCCTCAGGCGCTAAGAATGTGGATATGGCCTGCCTTGCTCGACGCTGTGCGTTTGTTTCCTGCTTGATGCGTGTACGGCTTTCGAGGGTGCGAGTTCCTTTGCTGTTGAACTTGCTTGTGTTTAGTGATCGACTCTTCGATGGCATATTTATAGATATGAAATTAGCATTCCGTCGTTCGCAGCTTCGGGCACGGACTCTTTGTTTCTGTCGAAAGGCACCGGTTCGGCCATATCACGATATGGCCGCTGTGGAGGGCGTAGTTGACATCGTGTTTCTATTATTTATCCATATATACATTGGTCGCCACGCTTTAGGTGTATGGGCAAGACAGGGCGGTAGACATTCAGTTCACATGTATTGCCGTAATTCCTGCTTTTAGTTCTTAGGGTCAACGTCGGTCTACACAATGAAAAGCAGGTGAGGCCGGCGTTTTCGCTTCGAATACGATGGGGATCGCCACGTGATCAAATCCGCCTTCGCTTGCCCAGTCTCAAGCTCTGCGTTGGGACTCGGAATTAAAGCTGCGGCTTGAAGTCTCTCTGACACTTTTGATGTGGTGATTTCCTGGTTGTCAAGGGGGGGCGTTTATGAGAATCACTGCATGTAGGAAGTTATGGTCTAACAAAGCGCCTGGTCCACAAATCTCGCCTGAGCATCTGACTGGGCATCAGATTCTGCATTTGTTACCGAACATAACTAGGGGTATGTTTACTGCATTTCGGGCGTTGCTTTGACCGTGTGATTAACGGGTGGGTATATAGTACCTTGTTTGATAGCGTAGAAAGGACATTGCAGAGCAGAGGGAATTCCGTGATAGGACGCCTTTGTATAACACATAAAGACGTATCGTCAATCTAAATAGTCCCACCAGTGGTGCACTTGTGGCCTCTGGAACGGATTTAGAAAAGTGTATATCCGGTCAGGGTCACTCAATGGTCACCTACGGACGAATTGCTTTCGAAACGGCTACGCCCATGCCTCATGCATCAGATCAAAGCCACTGCGGAGGTGAGCGTCATGGTCCAACGACACCTCTTCGGGTGCGCTGCCTATGGAGTTATCAGAGTTTACTCCCAGCATCCCAATCGGGGTGGCAGCACGTGAGCTCGCCCGAGGCCAGCGGAATAATTGTGTTTGTCAACTCACTTTGCATGTGGAATTCAGGAACTGTGCTACGAGCGAACAGCAGCACAGCGGCGGCAATTGTTTTCTCTGTTCCTCCGTCCTCCCCGCTTCTTTCCGTGTCTCCCACCTCCCCTCCCTCCCTTCCTCTCTCTTTCACCCCTCCCTTGCTCCCTCTCTCTATCCAACCCTCCCTGTCTCCCTCTCTGCAGGTAACCTCCCCATCCTTGTTTTCTTGCACTGTACCCTTACTGGTACCTGGGCAGGTACTGACATCTGAAACGACAATGCGTTCCTAAAGGGGTGAACAAAAGACTTCCAACTCTGAAACGTTCGTACATTTTGAATTATTAAATACGTCAGCTGCGAGTTCGACGGATTAAACGTCGATTCTCGAGGTACCCGCAGTCAGCTTGAGGGGAGACGTCAACACGGTCCATGCTGCGGACCTCCAACAACCCGAGATCTAGTCTGGTGGGATATTTCATGCATGGCTTTGGGAGGTATTCTTCTTTATCATACACTGTCCCTGATATTGCCCCCTTTTTTTCGCCTCAAGTTTACCTTGCTAAGGATGGTCTTGTGGCGCCATCGAGAGGATGATTATTACTCGGGAGAATAGTAAATAAATAGGACCTACAGTAAATACAAAACGCTACATATAACTAGGTTTACTACCATTTCCTTGTCCTATTTCCTATGGTCTCCCGTAATAGTCAAGGAATAGGGTGTCGATCTATCGGACCTGGACACAACAGCTATTACCATGCTTGGATCCACTCTACTTCCAATAAGTTTACTATTGAGTAACCACGAGTGTTCAGTAACACACAATCCTGAAACGGAAGCGTCAAATAAGTGAGAGCTGAGCACAATATTGAGACAGCGCGGAATAGGTTACCAGATGCTCCGCGGCGGAATGATAGATATATACGCACACATATATGCATGAACAAGATGGTGAGCATGACATATGTGGTCGACCCAACTATTGTAGACAGAAGAAGTCGACTAAAGTGATGATAGGAGCAGCAAACATCACATGCTGGCAGTACACACATGCGCCGACCACAATCCGACGAGCACTCTTACCGGCATTCTAGTGAGAATAGCCAGGACAAGGAACTGTTGTGAAGTTGTTGTACTCGACGTGGACGGGACTTCAAGACACGTGACAATATTACGCCCATGCTCCACACTCACGTTCACAAAGAGGACAAAACAACACGCCCTTCTTTTAACCGCACATCGTACAAATGCTATAAAACACCAGGAGGAGTGGAAGCCACACGACTCCGTCCAACACAAACGGAGCCCATGGTTGATTACGTGACATCAACTTGGCCGATTCGAGTGAACGCCCACCGAAAAAGGTCCTCAAACACATCGGCTGTCTGGTCGTGTCTGAGAACAGCACCCACGACGTGTGGCCACACGGAACTATTGATAGTAGTATTACCGTGTGACACCACCCCTCATTGATATTGGTGGAACGAGTGATCGTGAGAGGCGGACCTCAGACGCGTTCTAGAAAGAGTGACGTATTCATGCCACTCCCCATTTTCCACGTACTTTCATGGATATTCGTATAATATTCTTTAATATTTTTACCACTGGCGATCGTGGCAGCGTTGCCTCTGCCGGAACTTAACTGCGGTCCCGACATTCCTGACCGCCCTCTGCATGGGGAGTAGAAGCGAGGGGGTGGGGGTTGGTTGACGATTGGGGTGCTATGTTTTTATGGCGGTCGTCGTGTGGTAGTTCGTATCGGGTGTGGCACTCAATCAAGTGGAACCGGTCCCGCGGTAGCCTCCAGATATTTTCGTGCCTGGTACGAAACATCAGTACCAGCAGGCAGCAGCAGTAGTCCCCGCAGAAACGAGGTGACATATACCGCCTCCCTCATACAAGCTTGAACTTGAATATTACTACTACTATGCAAGCGTCTACAAAGAAAAATATAACAAGAATTGTGGGCACGTTTCTGCATGTGTGTATGTGGCGAAATGTTATATGGCGAACATTTCACACCCTGTATAACTATAACTAATAACTAACTTAGTTAGTTGTTTGCCAGACAACTACCCGCTAGTTGTCTGCAAACAACTAGTTGCACAAGATTCTAGACGAGTACTTGTCTACAGGCAACAAGTTGCGCACGATTCTGACCGAACAGTTGTCTGCAGACAACTAGTTGCGCACGATTCTGAACAAATAGTTGTCTACAGGCAACTAGTTGCCTACGATTCCGAACCAATAGTTGTCTGCAGGCAACTAGCTGCACACGATTCTGGACGAATAGTTGTCTGGCAAACAACTACCAACTAACAATAGTTATACAGGGTGTGGAAACATTTTCCAATGATTCATTATAGAACAGGATGAAAACAGTTCAACATCGAAAATTCGAACTTCAAATAAGTCGAAATTAAAATAACATGTTACAGGAGAAGGGGAGCGGGAGAAAAAAAACCAGCAAGAATCAGGAAGAAAAAAAAAACCCAAGAGAATACGCAGATTTTCGCAGATCGAGGGGGTGTTTTGAGACCGCTGTGCGGTGTTTCAACTCCTCCTACACGTAATAACTCGACCACCTACATACAGCAAATAATATCTACGAGTACACACACTTACTTGAGGAAAAAGCACGCCAACCCCGTCCCTTTGCCGTGCAATAGCAATGGCAATCCGTCCCCGACCTACTCTTTCTTCTCACTCAAGCTGCTCAGGTCATCATCGTGGTTAGTCACGAGCCATCTACTGTCCGCGTGGGGTCGTTCTTGCTACGAAGGCTAAGCGTGGCATCCTGCGAAATCTAGTCAGTGGAATCTGTGTACGGTGCCCCCGGAGAAAGTTCGATTTCGCACAAACCTCGCAGCAAAGCCTCCCCCCTTCTCCCGTCAGCAGCCAGAGGACCCGCTGTCGGTTCCGGCGACTCTTCAGACATCTCTCATGCGTCGCGTAGTATTGCCTAGAGTGCGTAAGTGTCCCGATTCGTGTACCTCGCGTATTAGTATCCCTGTCCGGCTAAGATCCACGCGTGCGGCCATACTTGTTCTTCGGGGATAAAGTGATCAAAAGAGTATTCCACTCGGAGTTTTTGGGGTTTGGGTCATTCGTCCCTCTCACCTCTGACATCAAGCCCCCACCAGCCTTGGTCTCGCGAAATGACGAACGATCCCACTGAACCGTGGGGGCCAGCACGGGACGTTTGGATGTTTTATATTTGGCCACCCTGCAACGAACGGGTGGAACCAACCATTTCTGATCACACAGCAGGGTCCCCTCTCAGCTGCTGGCTTCGGCTTGCACGGACGATACCTCTGGACACGATGATGAGATTCGATCCCGTACATGTGAATATTTTGTGTCGCGCTGCTGGTTACACGACACCCGTTCAACGTAATATTAGAGTACCCACGGCGGTGTTGGGGACCGCCGTGCTCCAGTATTGACGATGAAGGTGGCCGACTACGTGGGGCGATAGACGATGGTGGCCGGTATTTTTGTAGCCGAATCGTAGGCGCTTGGGTTGTTGTTACGGAAGTCCGGTCGAGAGATTCTCGCACAAGGAGCATGCTGATGGTGCTGGAACGGTGCCCTTAGGGCCATCGAAAAAAACAAAAACAAGACTGGGAATGTGGGAGGGCAGTATCAGTCTGTCCTAGGCTGCGCGCTCTGCTACTCGTACCGGGTAATTGCCCAGCCCGACCAAGAGCAATGTTCCCAATACCAATGTATTTAGGAACGTTCCCATCTTCGATACTGGTGCTTACTCGAGGAAGTCGATACCTCCATGTGCAAACTAAATGTACATAAAAAATTTGCCTCATGCTGTCTGTCTCAATATTCCGAGATAATACTCTGGCAAGGTGCTTCTATCTACGAGTGTGGAGGTGTTGGACCCGTTATGGGAAAAATACCAGTTAACCTCGCACGCCCTCATACTTCGACGCATTTGTTTTTTCACCAGACGATGCCATTCTTATATCAAACACGCCGTACGTGGATAGATCGTGCTACTGAGCACTGACTGGCTGATATATGACTGGGATTCCGTTCAGGGAATTGACAGGCTACAGGTCCTTGCGTCAGTTGTTACGTGCTTATCGCCAATACGACCCGTCGAGGGATGGTCAAAGTTCCTGGTATTCGACGTCGAATGAAATTGTTCTCCGGCCGGCGAACATTTCCTGCGTCGGCACGTGATGGGTGGCTGTCTTCCCGCTCTTGACCAGCTCACGCAGGAAGAAGCACCGTAAAGCGATGTACACCTCGGAAAACGTGCAACACTTGACTTCGCCTTGGAGGCTCACACAGTTGCTCGGCCACGTCCAAACATAGTGCTATCGCTGGAGGAGTAATCGCGCAACGCCGTAACACAGAGTTACGTGCAAATCAACGCGACGGGTCAACTCACGAGGGCGTGCAGTAGGCCGGAGGCAGTATATCGGACTGAAGCCGACCTCTACTCCGCTTCCTGAAGGGGCTTCTTGACCACCTGGTTATCGACCACAAGAAGAGAGGGACGTTCCGGATGACAGGCTGCACGGACGCGCCTTTGGTGCGTAATCTGGATCACTGCAAGCCAACTTCAGGTTTCCACACCCTTGTAAGCGAATGACCTATCAGCGTCGAGGGTAGGGCCCTAAAACTGCCTGCCCAACCACCAGTGGAAGCAGAGCTAAGGACAATAATCTTCAGAACATGAGGTTACCTGACTCCCCAACTTCAACATGGCGCTAGGCTTCAAGTAGGTCAGCTCGGTGCCCAATATCTGTGGCCGCACGGACGGGCGTGTTGCACGCTGCGAGAACCTCGACGTACAGGGCAATGACCAAGAGCATGGCGCACCTCGAATTCCATAATACTTGACGTCCCACATCAATGGTACGGTTCAGCGGATTGTTTTTGACCTTGCGCTAATACGTTATAATATTATGTTTTTTAGGTATTATAGTTGAGCGTAGTGTCAGTAAATTACGATATTGTCGGGCGATTGCGCAACACAATCTGATCGTGGTAACAAGGTTTCGTATTGACAACAGTATTGTTCTACGAGTAGTTTGGTTTGGTCTGTGGCACGCTGCGAGTACCATGAAGTTAGGATGCGGGTGGAACTGCTTTTTGCATCGTAACACACGTTTGGCATACAATACGATATATATACACTATTAATAATATCGTGTTAATGTGGTAACTCATCCAATTTGTTCCGTAACATATGTGAGCCGAAAACGCTCATCTCCTATCTAGCATGAACAGTACCTGGTATGGTATAGATGTGTCAACTCGTGTGCGCGACTTTGCAGATATATATTTAACAAGTCGATGATTGATAGATAAGGTACCGGCGGGGTTTCTGGCGGGGTTTCCGGATGTGCATAATAAGACGTTTTGTTCCGGTTTCCTTTTTTTCTCCTCGCCCGGGTATATTGTTATAGGTGTCCCCGCGTGCGGGAGGGTCTACTGGAGTCCAGTACGGGGCGTACAAACTAGGTTACTCCGCGACGCCGTTTCAAGTCTAACGCCATTAATAGCATGGATGGATGTTACCGGCACAAACTATTAAGAATCACCGGCAACGGAATCGTGTTTGAATTTCTGTCTTTTGTAGCGGTAGCATTATATTAGAAAATAATCTTCATGAAAAACGCCATCATACACCGGGGAACCTCCCCGTTTTCTATTATTTTTTATCAGCTTCAGCTCTCGCACACAGCAAACGTCAAGCTGCAGGACATGAAATTGGGCATCAAGCTAAAAAAAAGACGTAATAATAGCAGGGGCGGCGGTGCAGCTCGAGTGCCTGTAGGCTTAAAATATGTGCCCGGCTGCTACTTTAGTCACAGCAAGGCTGGATGGCTGGCAGTTCAGTGTTAGAATTTCGGTAGGGGTGGCTGCTTATTAATTTTACCAGGATTTGCAGGTTGCTTGCGTTGCGTTGGGCACATATTTGGTAGTTTACGAGCTAAAGGGCCATGCTGCAGAAAGAACGTCAGAACCAAGGGTTTTCTTATACAACCTGTTTAGGTTTTCCTCGAAGCTTGGTATATGACAGGTTACCTTTGCTTGCATGGGTCCAATCTACACCATCATCACAGGTACGCGATGCAAAATTCCAGGAATTGGGTCTAGCTTACGATCGGGCACACCTGTCTCTGTCCGTCTACGAGGTTGCGTGCATATATTTGTGAAGTAAGGCATTGCCCAATTTTTCTCGCGCAGGGGATACACTTTTTACGACGCAACAGAATGTAACTGGTATTCACGTCACTGGTCTGCATAGTGCTGGCGAGTTGTATGCCCTCCACGAGGAATGACCCCCGCAAGTATCAGGCACGTACGTGGTATCATAGCTGTGCTGCACGGTTTTGTCAGACAGGCCGGGAGGACAATGCGATCGTTGATATTTTGTACCTGGTATCGTTTTTTGTTTGTTTGGCTGCTTCTTTCCCACTCACTGCACGTCCTCGAGTCGTCACTCTCACAGCCCCCCAGACAGCATGCGCGTTTCTCTCTGTGTTCACGACTACCCCGTCCGTTTCGTGTCGTGAAGGCGGGCGTCTGGAGAGCAACCGCTGTGATCCGTCGCCACGAGTTGGTGAATTGTCGGAACGGGGGGACATATATGCTCTTCTAGTTGAATGGATATCCGCGGCCATGCTATTTCAGTTTGGACATTGATTTAATTTCATGTGAGCGCCTTCTTTTTCTCGTGTATTTTACAAATTTTGTGTTTGTTAGTGATTTTTCGGATCATCCTACTAGGGCTCCAACACCGTTGGGAGACCACAGACTCCATGACTTCAAAGGGTAATGTGAGAGCAACAACAACAACAACAACAACCACAACAACAACAACAACAACAACAACAACAACAACAACAACAACAACAACAACAACAACAACAACAACAACAACAACAACAACAACAACAACAACAACAACAACAACAACACAAATGAGGCCCGTTGTTGTTCGATACCTGGTAGATATTTTTGTCCTTCAACGAGGATGATAAGGACGCATCCCCTGCCTTCAAGGGTCTGCAAGGCGCTGCAGACAGATGGTTCCTCGAGATGGTTCGTCTCCGGCCGATTACTTCCGGAACATCGCACGAGGAGTTTGACAAAGCAATGGGGAGGCATTCTACGATATATATATCATAGATGTTCACCCTAATTTTTCTGAGGCTCCTTTCACTTAAGGAGCCCCTTACCTCACCCGAAAGCTGACTTCACCAAAAAAACTCGAATTGGGTCGCGGCGAATAATCCCATAGCCCGAGTCTACAAAACATTTTTTTTTCGAAATAAATCAAGATTGACATTCCGACGATTTGGGGGTCAAGGTACCAACCCGTCTTTCAGATAGATACAAAATAGCGGAAATGTGCTACCTCTATCGTAGAACGGGTCTGTGGGCAATCTGGTTTTTACTGCTGTGCTTCTCGCTTGCTCTCACCCGAATCGTGTACCATACCCTGAATATTGTCCATTCATGCACGTTTTGGGGGTGGGTGTCAAGACAATCCAAAAACATCAGGGAGCCCACGCCAGGAACATCCGAAACACGCTACACTGTATCGACAATTTTCTGCGACCAACGACGTCAACATAAACCGATATGTCATTGATCTGTCAAAATATGTAACAGTAAAAAAAGTTGGCTTGACGTTTTAGTATGAAATCTGTCCTTGCCTGCATATATATGCCCGCCAGCGCTCTCGGGCGGGAATGTGCACTCCACAAAACCTAGGCACGGTTTGTCCTCGCCTACCTACACGATTTAATATTGGGCCCAATGGTTTGGCAATAAATATATAGTACCAGGTGGGTTTTGTATCGGTAACGCACAATTCTAACAATGGCCGTCACTGAAGCAGTGTCAATCGCCCACACGTAAAGTTGTTTCGCGAAGAACTTCGTACCGGGCTAGACAGACCATGATTGTTGGAGGCAAATTATTTACGTGACAAACTAGCTCACTTGTAGTCGGCACAACACGTCTAAGTTCCGTTGGTTTCGCCCATGTCGACCACAAACCATTCCTTTCGAACGATCCTCCCCTCCACCTATTAGCTCCCCCACCCCCCCACACACACTTACTTGCAGACTGTCCACGCCGCCTAC
The DNA here is from genome assembly GCA_031213475.1 of Nereocystis luetkeana. Taxonomy (NCBI): domain Eukaryota; class Phaeophyceae; order Laminariales; family Laminariaceae; genus Nereocystis; species Nereocystis luetkeana. The sequence continues at coordinate 10,532,895 of JARUPZ010000006.1, forward strand.
GTCTTCGACTATACAATATATGCAGTCCGAGCGATGGCGGGGGTGTTGCTATAATAAGTGCCCTGTACTATCCCTCAACCCTCGCTCTCCAAGACCAAACTTGCCGAAGAAAATCTTATTCACAAACCATCGTTTTTGTTCCCCGACATCAGCGGCGTCTGGTGTCAGGAGGCGTGCCACGACAGGGGTGTGTCACGTGTGGGCCCCAACCTATGCCTGACTGACCGAAACCCTTCACCCCAACGACGTTGGAATATCCCATCATTTGATAGCGGTTAACTTACGTGATTCGTGATATACCTATATTAAGCTATGGGATCGTTTATCGGGTTGCACCTTCGGAGATATTCCCAACCAATAGTTCTCGGGTTAGGTAGGGAGCTCCTCACGTCACGAGCCTCGTACAAATTTTGGCTCTTCCCTCTCTACCGTCGCAAGCGTCTGAATGTGCGGCCCTTCCGGGCCTGACGAAGGTAACGCGCCGATGAGGATATTTGCTCGGCGCTGGACTGGTTGAGCATGCGTCCCGCTGCACCGGTGTCCAGCCGAACTCCTCGTCCTAAGCTTCTGGGCTCCTTCTTAGCCTCCTCGAGGTCTTGCTCGTGGTCTTAAGTGATTTTTATTTTTCGTCTCCGTGTACAGCGAAACCACGCCCGAAACAAACGGTCAACACTTTGCCGAGAGCAGCATACTGGATGGTCCAGATTGCCAAACACCCCATGGGCAGACAGGGATGTCCTATCCCACCGGCTGGAGGCTCCGAGGCAGAGAGTGGCGGCGAAGAACGGCCTGGACCAGCTCGGTCATCGCAGACGAATATCGGCGGCCGCAACGGCTGTGGGGTATCAGCGAATGAAGGTACCGCGCAAGCGCCACGTTCAGAGAGCAAGTACAAATATTAATAGCGTCTTCTGGTACTGTGCTGTTGTGCCGGTGTGTCGAACGAGTAGCTGCTTCACTAACAAAGGGTAACGCACGACCCGGCCCGGACACTTACTTGACGTTGATAGTGCATCAGATGGTCAATAGGATGTTTAGAAAACACTGCGTTCGTCGCAATTCTGGTAAAGCGGAAAACAAGCCATGGTGGGGGTTACGGGGCACGAGTGCCGGACGTGTACTGTGATGTGTTCTCGTTTGCTAACCAATATGAACAGGGTTTGTCCTGACATTCTATTCTCCTGCGCTGAATCCTTACAAACTGCGACAGAGTCCTAGGGAACTATGGGCTAGCAATGAGTGTGAGCTAATGTACGCAGTGGCCCAAAACGTTTTTGTATCAGCACATACCACACCAATGACTGTGGCGTACCTAGGAAAAGGGAGGGGGAAACCAGGTTTGAAGAATATTTTGGGGATACTGGGTTCAATAGGAAATTGAAAAGGCGTGATTCGCACGCTCAAATAGACGCAAGGTAAGCTGTGATGTGCGGGACGTTCACAAACGCCGAGTTCGTGCAATCTGGGTTGTGGGTGGTGGCGGGTGCTTCTTCTGTAGGCTGCGCTGAAACTTTATCCGAAGGAATACTTGTAGTCGGGCTTGATTCTCCACCACGGACAGAAACGCGCCCCGGTAGAATTCTACCGCTGGATGTCGGAACTATACATCTATCTTTCGTCCTTGAGGCTGAAAACCCGTGCTAGGGCATACGGAACCGTACAGCAGGCGTGTGAACAGTGTACCCGCATGATCGTACTCACAACCAAAACCTCGATGTGATTGCGCTTCTCGCTCGTTTCTCCCCTCGATGCTCGTTTGTCCTGCCATATACTACTACACCCGTTCTACATGCCGAAATGACGTAGTCTTGGGACTGTTCTCAGGACTCAATTGTCACCATCCAGCCGGTTCAGGCGTGCTGCTCCTCCGCTCAGCAAATCAATGACGACGACCCGCTGGTAAGCGATAAGGAGACGCGGGCACGAACAGTTCAATCACCTGGGGCCACACCTACGGTGCGTGTGGAGTCCCCTCGCGTAGCGATGACCAGCTACCGACAGGTCCACTCCGCCGGCGCTCTCAAGCCGTAGACCACGTTTAAAACCGTCGGTGTTGGAATGGGACAGCTCAGCTCACCGAAGCACGGAAAACACAGTCGACCGCATGGCTGTAGAATCACAAATATCGGTGTGGAGAGCGACCTCTCTACCCCATCGCTCTTTTTTTGTGTCAGCTACCAACCGTGGATATTTAGAATCTACTATCGTTTTGACTGGATTTAGCGCAACGACACACCTAATCGGCGTCACGTCAGGGTCAGGCGAGTATCATGCAACGGAGTAAACCTCGCTATCTAAATCCATCGTTCGAGCGTGTCGTTTACAGTGCTCCTATCTATACTCTAGGGGGGGGAAAGTCGGTGTGGCTTTAGATCTGAGATGCGTGTATCTCCTTTTCTATTGAACGGCTTTCGAGCGATGCCCACGGTCGTCGCGAAGCCCTTGCCTTGCTGACTTACTGACGGGCCTAAGTTCGTCCATACAACAACGGGCCGGAATATGTGATTTATCCGGCACGTTTAAATAGTAATCCTGGTCAACCCTATAGCCGCCATCGACATGGTTTGAAAGGAGACGTGAAACGCGTAGTATTGTGACGCTCGTCGGGCATACTGGCATGCAGTAGTCACCATCTGCATTTTTAGGCGTAATGTGGCAACGCCAGTCGACAAATGGAGAAGGGCGAAGGAAGGGGCGAGGTATGAAGCGTTCTGCGAGAGAGGTTCGCCCTATATTGTTTGAGGCCCCTTCGTTCCCCCGAGGTATATTGCGGAAGTCAACCAGGTACAAACCTATGAATGCGACTGATGCTTGGGATATATATTATGCGGGGCGCGCACCTTCAATACTTAGATACAGATATCTCCCACGAACTGGGGTACCGCACCTCCTTCAACCGCCGCCCGGTAAGGACGCCGGGGTGGCTGAGAAAGTTATGTTTCCTCAAATGTGATACCTCTATCGCAGACTTGTGAACGCACGCCGCGCGCCCTTTTTCCTCCTTTCTTCTCTTGCGTTACGAGATAACCGTTGCGGTTCGGGGGTTCCTCTAGTCGTTCGGGGCACGAGTTCATTTTTTGGTCCTTGACTGGTGTTCTTTTTGTTTGTTTGAGCTTTCCGTTTTGTAGACGAAGCGTCTGGTCTGGTCCCTGCACACATCGCGAGCTTCTGTAGCTATCTACAGTCTACCAGGACAACCATATGGGGTTGATTTCGGGCGCTTTAATCGGGCTTGTCGCGAACGGGTTGGTATCGAGAAAGTAACCGAGAACGTGGCACTCCTCGCTGTGACCCCCGATGATGATACTTTACTGGTCCCTCTATAATGTGGGCTGTATAGTGCCGGCTAGACGCTATAGTTCCTGTGACATCGTTCGGCGCCATTGTGATTAACCAGTGTGGCGGTGCTTGGAGTAGTGCCGGTTGCCGCTACTCTTTCGGTGTTGTTGGCTGGCGCAAACTGGCACTTCATAGGAACCATTCCTGCGATATAGAATATCAACCCGCCAGGAGTACGTTTTATCTCACGTTGATTCGGCACCTAAAGCCGACTTCTTCTTGCGAAGAAGGTCGCGAGGGGTATTCCAGAGAACATTCTAACGAGTTGTACATCCCTCACATTGAGGGGGGGCGAACTCATAATCAACTAGCGTAGGAAATGCCTAGTTATGATGTAACTCCTGCATACTTTTGTGTTGTGGGTTACCAGACAGCTCGCCCAGACCTGATGTCACGGTCTGCGCGGCTGAAGGCTTGATGCAACCTGCAATTATTATCGCGTATGCCCCATGTGGCGTCTGCTCGAACTGTGTTACCCGACGAATGCAACATGCACGAACACTTACTTGTATGATGACAGGAGATGACCCGCGGGTGAATTTTAGTATTCTGTATTCGGTCTGACGAGCGGTGCATAAGATCTTTCGAATGTCCATCTCAGACTCAGACAGCATCTTAGCTCGCGTTGCCTCGGCAATGGGTTCGAGAGAGCATCCACTCACCCACTTCCTCTCCCAGTGAATACAGGCATCGGTCCAGTACTGTCGTCGGAATAAAAGCCACTTTTTCCCCGAGTTTCCTGACGACTTGATTTTGTCCACGCGGGCTTAGCGACTGCAGAGCTCGTCCCGGGGAAGGGCGTTAGAAAAATAAGATAACACTAATACATTGTACGTTCTGCTGGAACGCCTACGCCTGCGACGGCCTGTTGCGCCAAAACGTGGAACAGCAGGGTAGAAGGCCTCGGGTATGCTGGCAATTTCCATTGAGCCCATCAGGGCAAAGATCAGAAGTGCGTGCGCCAGTCGACCGGTATTTCCTCTGGCGCAATGTTCGTCTTTTTGCAGCCCGAACTCACCGAAGAAGATCGAGCCCGCTGGTAGATCCTTCCACTTTTCCCCCGCGAAATACAAATACACGCGCATATTGTAGGAATGAACTCATGAGAGCAAGAGCGTGTGGCAAGCATGGCCCCGGTTACCGGAGGGGTCAGCGGCGCAACCACTCAAACATCTTAACGTTCAAAACACGGGGTCGACAGGCGAAAGAACACTGGTGTGATGGAATGATACAAGTCGTTTCGCCTGAGCTATAATGCCGCGAGAGCCTTGCAATGGGGTCCCTAGCTGTTCCACGGACACGTACGAGACTTTCATAGTTCTGAGTTAAAGCGCGGCATCCATGATTGTGAACGACCGCCCCAACACAAGGACGGCTAGGCTAACTGCGACTGAAAATTGCCGTCGGCCTGTACTGCGGACGGCCGCAACCCGACGCACTGGCTGGAATAGACACAGCCTGCATACCATCGCGTTCACCTTCGACCAATCCAATGAACTGGATGATTAATTTGCTCTTGTTGCTCTTGTTGCTGCTGCCGTTCTTTCAGCAACGGATCGCCAAAACCGGGTCCGTTGTCACAGGTCATGCTCCAATAACCCTGGAGGGGAAGAATACTGCAGACTGATTATGACTCATTAGCATTGCTACTGCCGTATGTCCAAGCCTTAATACCAGTAACTGTTTTAGTAGTCCCTGATTTCTTCGGAAAAGCGCGTGCAGAAAAAAAGGACTACAGCAGTAAACGCTCTGAAAGGACGTGTGTCCGAGAAAATCGGGAACGAAAGCTGCAACTAACTGTGTTGTTCATGTATGAAGAGCAGAAGAGGCCAAGAACACGTACGATAGTGAGACCCACCAACAAACACGTACGTACTCATGTACTGGTACGTCAAGATCTATGCAACTTTTACAGGGAGTATTTCAAACATTTTTCAGTGTCTTGGTGTGTCTGCCACGTTTGATCTGTTATAAACCAACTTTCAATTGTCTTTTGTACCCCGACCCTCGCGTGCGTGTCGATCTGCTATTGTTTCAGTGTACGAAATGGTAGTGGCCGACATCAATTGGAAGTCGAGCCTGCTGCAGTACGTGTTATCGTCCCGTCGACCCTGGTAGCATCCAGGGAAGTCACCGGCCAGTAGTCAAATCGCTAGGGAGATAATGGAAAACGCCCGAACGGTTCACGCGGCTTGCACAGTTGAGTATCGACCGATCTGCCGGTCGGTTGAACTCACAGCTGACGTACTTTTTTAGTTTGTTATTATTAACCCTTTTAGGACCGCAGTCCTGTTTTGGGGACACACTACTTATAATTTGAGTCCTTTGTCCCCACATATATATGGGAGTGCAGTGCTAGTGGCTGACGTAGGTATGACTGCTGTAACGAATTTAGTTCTGAACTACAACTACACAGAAATTCGCTTAGTCGACTGGATTCGGTCCTACCCTGGATACCAATGCACAGCGAGTCGTGAGAAAACAATCGCGGAAATAAATATATACTTCGAAGTACGCACGACGTACGGCCCTGTTTACATTGTACCTGTACCATCTACAAGCCACAGGAAGTTTGGACATGTTCACATACATACATCCAAGCCGGTCGCCCCGGTGGTTCAAGTGGTTAACCTCGAATTCTACTTGTGTTTGAGTCCTGGGTTCGAGCCCCAGGTGGGTCGGACTTTGACTTTATTTGCGAAAAAATAAATAAAAAAGGATTCAATTGTCGAGAGCGCCTTGCAGCGTGGGTAGGCACAATTCGATGCGAGTCGACGAGCGAAGGAAAGGCTGAAATCTCCTCGCGATAAAAATGAAGGCACGTACCGTAGCGGGAAGGGGGTAGAAGAGCCTGCTATGTGACCCCGGATATCTGAGTTACGAGTTGGAAGGAGAGAGAGAAGAAGATGTGCGAAGATAGTGAATGGGAAAATAAAAAAAATAAAACACATGCCGATACTATACAGTAGTAGCACCCGGTAGCACGAAATCGCCAGCGCGGCAAGCAAAACCGGCTGAAGTGGTGCAATGCTACTACGAGGTTCGTTGGGCCTACCAGGGAGGGAGCCATGCGTCCAGCGTTTATACCCCAAGGTTCAACTCCAACCTAGATACCGAGAACGAACGAACGGTCCACCCGCCTCGTTTCTGGAGGGCGTCTTGCTGCTCTCTTCGCTCTCGCTCAAAAGATCCGGCGGTGTGATGCACCAGGATTTGCCTCAACTGATGCAGCAAAATTTTAAATGCTGCTGTGGTTTCACCCCCTCCCTCGGCTGTTCGAGAGTGTTATGTGCGGCTTTATTTCGGTGCTTGCTGCGGATTGTTATGAAACAGGGATATCGTTATGAAACAGGCATGACAGCAGCTAGCTGTCGACGTACGAAGAGCCAACAAATTGGAGGTTTAGGTTGTTCCGTCGGTCGCCGGAAACCAAAGCCTCACCAAATTTCCGGTGGGGATTTAATAAAAATATCTATAAAAAAGTACATCAAACAGACAAAACGGAAAAATGGGAACGAAACAAAAAATGGGAACGGACGGTTTTTTTTAGAAAGCAAACCAATTGTGTACAACTCCAAGAAAAAAAGTTGACAGTCATGTGGGGCTGTACAGCAGCCGTCAATGAGCTGTCGCTCAGGCTGGAAGTCCTCGGCATCGCCGCGGTAGCCAGCATCTATCTAGAGAAATCACAATAGAGCCAGCGTATATCGCTTTTTGCGCCCACCCGAAGGCACGAGATGGAGCATGACCGTTCTGACGAGCTCCTCTCACAGGGCTGGCCAAGGGGTTTCGCAGGATCATTTGGGTTCTCTGATACACCACATGGTTCTGGAGATACGGCTTGGTTCTCATTTTAGGCTTCGTTCCCATTTTTCAGAGCTGTGAGTTCAACCCATCGGCAGATCGATCGATACTCAACTTTGCAAGCTGCGTGAACCGTCCGCGCGTTTTCGATTATTTCCCTAGCGATTGACTACTGGCCGGTGACTTCCCTGAATGCTACCAGGGTCGACGAGACGATAATACTTGTACCATTTCGTACAATGAAACAGCAGATCGACAGGTGAAGGTCGGGGTACACAAGACAATCGAAAGTTGTTTTACAACAGTTTAAACAGGACGAGCACACCAACAAACTGAAAAATATTTCAAATATTCCCTGTGTAATTGTTGGAGCAGATCGTGACGTACCAGTACATACATGAGTACGTACGTGTTTGTTGGTGCGTCTCACTATCGTACAATGTTCTTGGCCTCTTCTACTCTTGATAATATACGAAAAACACAGTACTATGCACACACCTACCTGTGAGATTGCAGGGGGTGGTCATGGGGGTGGTCCAATAGCGCATTTAAAAACGAAAACGACACGAAAACACATCGGCAGTTTTGACACCGATATGGAATGTACCAGCATGTTGTGATTCATGGAGTCCCCTTCTTCCCTAAATGGTGCCCCATACCCCAACCGGCAGCTGTATAGGACTGCAGCAGCAGTGGCAGTAGCCGCAGAAAACAAAAGATGCGGACCACGGTTGACGATATTGTGTTACATACGTACGTGATCGCTGACCAGTGGGACACGCTGAGTTGTTACCCTTCGCGTTTTTCGCGCCGCTTCTTTCGTGGTATCTGTCCGCAACTCGGTTTTATTTGTTCTTGGTTTTATTTGTTCTTCTTGGAGGAAGCAAACAAGAAACTCAAGAAGATCCACCTCAGTTCCTACACCACCTCTTCTCCACCTTGCAGCACAACACATCGTTTCAGGCTCGGTACTGGGACAGAAGGCGTGAGAGTCCAACACTCCAACAGGTATATATATCGTGAGCATTTACAGCGGTGTTGCTGACATGCACGAACGAACGCGTATCAAGATTTTGTACATGTTTTTCGTATGGCACGCCTGTTTCCTGCAAGAATTCTCGAACTGAACCAAAACAAGGTCGAGGTTTTGGCTTGCCGCCCTTCGCTCAACCCTCCAACTACTGCTCAACTACTCTAGCAACGTCGCTGACAGCTAGCTGCCTGCAACCGCTGTCAACAATGAGGCACGAACAATGCAAGTGTATTTTTGTGTCGCTGCTGCTCGTTGTTGATTGATGTTGGCCTCACAAGGCCACAACGTTTCCTGGAGTCCTGGATTTAAATCGCGACTACCATGCACGGGTTCAACTCCTATTTTCCACGGACAGATACGCCGACAACAGCGGTCTGCCCGAAACTACTGGTACAACACCCACTGGCTGGGGACGTCGGCGGCAACCTACTGCTGTACTACAGTACCAGCTGCCAAACACGATGTGGTGAGAAGCGGCAATGGGGGTCTGTCCGTACGAGGCACAGTTCGAATCGGGTGCGTCGCTCGCAAGCCCCCTCGCGGAAAGATGATCAAAGTCGTTCGTATTACGACGAACAACAGCGTGCGATGCTCGGGTTCGAACTATCTATGCCGCCTGCCTCGGAGTCGATCTACGTAGAAGATGCATAGATATTTGCGCCAATCAAGGAACTCATAAACACTGGCAGCTATTATTAATAGCTACCGTATGGATGTACGCTTGTGAGCACGAGGGCTTGATAAATAAGTGAACCATGCGGGGCTTGTGCTTTTGTTTTCTCTCGTGAGAGGTATTTACACGTGCCCATTCTGTTCTATCTATGAAAAAAACTTCCAGGCTGCCGTGTACCCGGTACCTGTAGTAACAAGAACAGTAGGAGACCGCAGCGGTAGAATACGACAACAGTTAAGCGAGTCTGGTTCGGTGGGATATTCTACAGTTGAATCGCCGTTTTCTGATACGTCGTAGCACCAAAATGTTACAAGCTTTTCGGTTGTGTACAGGCGTGCGGGAACCAAATAGAGAAGGAAGTACGAGTACAAGTGCAGTCCAGCAGCAGCAGTACTACTGCACAAGTACGGCGATTGGGGTAAAGCAGGAACTGCGGTAGATCCCAACTCTCATCTGGTCACAAGATTTATCTAGTCTACCCCCTGCTATACGTACTGCAAACGAGTACAACAACAGCAGATACTTGCGATTTCTTGTACCCCCTGCCAGGCTAGGCGAGGCAACTATAATACTGTATTTCCAACATACTTTAACCCTCGTCCACATAGAGCTACCGGTGCAAACGGAGGTGTGTTCGTGCAACTTTTAAATTATTGTTATTAATATTATTATCATCAGGCATGTAGGAAATGGCTGGATAGATGCAAAGCAATCTGGTGACGAAGCCGCGAGCCGTCGCCCCCCCCCAGGCCGATCGATGCAGAGGCTCGCTGGAGGCGTCGGCAGAGAGAGGTACAAATACGGCACCAACCAAAATAATGTGTGCCTACGCCATTAGCAGTTAGATGCCCTGGGACACTCTGGTACTAAATACCAAGTTTGAAACTCACGCCATAACCCTGTGACTGGCCAAAAGTACGATGTATTTGCCTGTTCATGTCAGAAAAGTATCCCCGTTAATGTGCGTGTACAAGGGTATCTTGCAGTACTTTGCTGGCGTTCGAGCTGATGATGTCGGGTGTCGTTTCATAGCTGAGCCGCCTCCCTATCATTCATCAGTGGTGTTTTCACTGCTGCTGCGGTCACCCTTTCGCCGTTTCGTTCTCCAAATATATTTCATTTTTAGACTTGACAGTGTTCAACCACTTTTCGCCTCGTTGTCGCCATTATTGCAAACGTACAGCAGTGGTAAAGGTACAATATGTACCAGGTAGGGAGATTATAAAAGCACCCTCGGGCGCACTCGGCCCGGCGCACTTTTGCTTATTATGGTACAGTCGGCGTTTGGGGCACATAAAGCTATAACTGCCCCCGCTGAAATAAGCCATGATGCGGCATGCGATGACAGCAACCGCAGGATACTATTATTATAGACCTGCCCAAGGGTTGTCTACCGCTGTACTGCTGCCGCAAAGTGTGCACTACTGTAGTTCCGCCGGTCGCCGCGTTCCACCTAGTATACAGCCGGGTTTGTGTTTAAAACAATCATTGCCCTCTCTAGGCATGAATGAGAGCATCTAAACGTTCCTCCGAAAATAGTCAACACGGAGCACGCCACCACGAGCGATTACGACGACCGGAGGATAATAAACCTGTCTGATGGTTGCCTCCGGGATCTAGATTCTGCTGCTGTGATGGGTGCAGCGGTTCTGCCGGTCGTCGTTTATCACCAGATAGATGTACGGACGGGTTCGTGTTTTTGTATTCTCATGGTCTCTCTGGGTATTACCTGAGCGCACCGGGAGTTAACTCTGCCTCCGAAATACCGCAAACATCAGGCAAATAAATGCAGTAGACAACCCCCAGACCGGTATATTAGTAGTGTCCTCCACAGTCACCGTGAATGCTCGTGGTGCCGTGCTTTATGTTGCTTATCTTTGAAAGCACGTTTAGCTTATTGCGCCCCCAAACAATGCCTGGAGCGATCATGAATATTGATTATACGAACTCGTCGGTATGTTGAGACTAGAAACAACGACCGGCGGGCCTACGGTAGTGCTCGAACCACGTCAATAGATGTCGTAGATGACCCTCACGCACGCCTGATATGACGCGGTCGCTGCCATCGCGCACGGTATCGAGTTTTTCCTTTCCGGGGGCGCACTCACAGCTTAATGTGCCCCCATTCCCGGGTGGCATTCAGTTGATTTGCTCCGGGGGGGGAAGGGGTGTTAAGGATTGTGCCCCGGGTGCTATTCTCATCCCTCATGTATTTATGTACGTGGTACCTTTGTACCCTCGTACCCGCTTCGTGTCCTTTGTTATTTACCCTTTCTACCCAACGATTGTGAAGTGGCAGGAGCCAGGGAAAGCGTTCGTTTGGAGGCTTCAGCACAGTTGCGGCTATTCTTGGAGTACTCTGTTATATTCGAGTATGTAGTTGGTGTTAGGCTTGTGGCTTGTGGTCACTTTCTCTGCTTCTGTCATGCTAGGAGACCAAAAATACACTACCGTACCCGCAACCGTTCAACAAAGTCAAGCACTGCACGTTTAGAAAAGGCAATGTACCGAGCTGTGCAGTCAGCGCTGGCTGTTTAGCTCAGTGCTATATATTTTATAAACGAACAATGACACTCCTACACCCCGTCGTCGCACTCCGCAGATGTCCGCAACCACGGGTACCACCCACCCTGATAGCATCCCCCCCGCTGTCTACGCTGCCTGGGTTAACGCGCAAACACGCCTACACCATCACAACCAGCTCAACCCCCCCGCCAAGCTGTCGCTCCTTCTTGCCATCGCCCCCCCTAGAACAAGGGGCCCATGCACTACCCTACAACACCACGGCTATATCACCCACCACGTCAGGCGGACTATTGTTCGAAACGCCCCAAAATTTGTTCCTTGAGGGCGGCGTCCGTCTTGATAAAGCCGCAACGGGCATATATATACCTACCGCTCAACTCGTGGACGTAATGTGTTCTGCTCCACATGTTTTCCCTTCACACCCTGGCTTCCCTACACTATTAGTTTTTGTAGTTGATTTGTTTTGTTGGGACGCGGATCTGGGGTGTGAAAGCTGGGGTATTGAACACTTATTATGTCAACAGTTCTATTTTAAACTCAAAACGTGTGTAGGGTTTAGTACAGTACCGGACATACATGCCATCCTCCTGCGTTGAGCCTCTCGATATAGCTCCCAGCTGCCAATTTCTTCTGCCATACCTAAACCTCTCGATATAGCTCCCAGCCGCCAACTTCCTCTGCCATACCTTGAAACCGGGATCGCACGAAGTGTTCACTGGCAATTCACATTTATTTCGCGAGCGGTAGTTTCCCCAACCCCATAGATAGACATGGATACGTAGTCGCTCCTTGAAAGCTGCCAATCCTGCACCAGATATGATCAAATGATGCATTCGTAGTCTTGCCTAGACTAGAGTAGACCCCCCCATGTTACACGCCATGCTATTAATATTTAATTTTGTTGGCGTGCCCGGTGGCGTAGTAGGTGGCCCATGTGCCTACTACTACTGTAAGATCAATCTAGTGGTTTCTAGTCTCGCCGAGTGCATACTCGTAGGGGCTTCTTCTTGCAAACAAGGTGGTCAGCGGAACGCGCGAGAGCGTGAGTTGACAACTTTCAACGATGATCGACGAGCAGTGGGGATGCTGAACTCTGGGCGACAAATTTGAAGGCGCGTACTGGGGGGAAGAAGGGAAGGAACCTGTGACCGCGGCTTGTCCTAATGTTCGCTGGGGCTGAAACTTCCTGCGAGTTAAGCCGGAAACTTAAAGCGATGATTAAAAAAAAAACTTTTCCTCGTCAAAAGCGGCGAAATTTTCAATGGAAGATCAATCGATATCATTGAATTGCATTCGAGCAGTATGATAATTGTAGCAATTTAGAGACAGCCCTGCCGTAAGGCAAAGTTAACCCAATGCATGCATTCTGGCGTTTAACTTGGAGAAGAGTGAACCAAAGCACAATAAAGGCCATATATATGTTGCGGCTCGTGTGTCGACAAAAAATGTCACAGTCACTTTAAGCGAAACGCAAGCATGAACAGACGTTTATTTCTTGATTGCTTTGTTGTGCAAGTCGCAATGTCTCTTTTTTTGAGGCAAGCAATATCACCAACATGAATATATATGCCGTTAGCTGCGTTCTGACGAACAACTTGACCGAATGGTTCGTGTGCTCGCACTCTCGCTCATGACAGGATGCCCGATGACGTTTCAACGGAGCACAGAAAGCGGGCGACGTTCGTCTGGGTTACGATGCTGCTATCGATCGTGGGATGTGAGGAACATAAATCGTGTATTATCGCGAACGTTCAGTCTACTAGGAACATATACCACACCTGGTATGGTTTGAAGCCAGCTGCAGTAAGGTGGTTGTTGTTATCGACGTACAGTGCCGTAGTATCCCTCTCACGTCGAGACTCACGACAGGCATCGACAGCTAGCGTGCGATCGGCCCGAGAAAATCTTCCGTTCCAACTCGCTCAATCGGTGTTGCCCTCCTCCTGCCGTATCAAGACTCAAAATTATACCTGGTTTGTATGATGCACCCTGACATGGCTAGCTCTGTTAGAATAGGCAATATTATGAATATTATGTTTGTCATCTAGCAATCAATGCGAAGCGTGTGCGTCCATCACCGAAAACTTGATGAAATATTATGAACTCCAGACCACGAAAAGCAAAGGCGTGAAGCGATGTTGCAAACAACCAAAAAGTGCCACAACTGCAGCAGTGGAGTCACCTCCCTGTTCTCTTTGACCTACCCCCTTCCTCCACAACGGGCAAGCCCTCCCCCCCCTATACACTCCCGAACAATCACCAAACGAAAACCCGCTGCCCATGTGAACAACTGATTTATAACCTCTGCGCGTATCGTTCAACTCGCAGAAGGCTCTGGTATTGCAGTAGGATACTTCTATGGGTCGTGTCGAGGAAAGAGTCCAGTTTCTCGCTCTGTCTGTATTATTTACCGGAAAGGAGTTGATCCCCTTGGACGTGGAAACTCGAAGCGGTGTGCGACGAGTGTATTCTACCTTGATGCACACCATAGAGGCGTCTACCGGAAGCGTCTGTGGATGTTTGATATTGACACCGTAACACGCGGCAGAAGAAAAGTATGTCTGAAGAACTCTTGGCCGTATTCAACGCGTCTTTAAGACATACATGCAGAACCTACCTGCTTCGCACCTGTTGAGTGCACCACGCGCCATGCCGTTGTTGCCTGCTTTAAGCCGTGTTTCGGCGCGGTAGGAAGACACCCCCCGTCCCATTTCGAGTTTAAATCGGAACATGGGGCAAAGGCAAACCTTCTATTCGTCAACGCCTTATACGGGTACAGCATCAACAATCTCGCACCGTTCCCTAGGAGACGGGAACTCCAGCACACATACCGCTCAGGCCTCTAAACTTGCGCTTCAAAAAGAAGAAAACCCACAGAAGCCGGAAGTAACAAACCCTCGAGTGCGCGATTTAAGCAATGTTCCGATAGGTGCTCAGAAAGTTCGATTTCGCCCCACCTTGCCAAAGAAACTCGTTTTGGAGGGGGTACGGGGGGGGGAGAGGGGGGGCGTGAACTGCCGTAGTAACGAATATATTCTACCCGTAGCAGTTCGGTAAACTAACATATTTTGACGCATGCATGCCCCTATATCGGTCGGATCGTTGTTTCGCGTGCAGTCGTGGTGTGGCAGAGCATTGCGCTCCATAAGAAGCTCAAGAACCCCAGCACGACTTTTGAGGTGTCGGTGAGTAATGCCCGCAGAGTAGGCCGGTTTTGGAAGTCGTCAGGACAAGCCGTTTTCAGCTTGCTTTCTCAAGTATGTGGGTAAATAGTCGACTGTACTACCGTATACTCTATAGATAGTGTGGACCAACTCGTACGTAGAAAGACTGAGCGCACACGCGTAGCTATGACAATACGCCGAGTTTGCAGGGAGCACCCGTTTCCACTGGTTAATGGGCCAAAGGAAGGCCATTGTCGTATGACTCGTTTTGTAATCTACGACCAGAAGTCAAGTAGCCTTTCTTTGGCAAGTTCACATGAAGATATGATCCTCTATTTTCTTAAGGCCGCTTTGCAGCTGAATGTTGTCAAAAATTCCCAAACCTGGTCGTGTCGGGTGACAACTCTTGCGCGGCATCATACGGCGTCGCGCCCCTACTACTGCTGTTGTAACAAATAATCGTACCTAATGTTGAGCTCAGTAAATCCCGAGTCAAAAGATGAAATTGTTGTACGCACCAAATCATCTCCAGATATATACGGGCCCGACGCGCCATACAACTACCGCGACGACGACATCAACAGCATTGCCGTTCGCTGTTCGATGTGTTCATACCACTGGTCTAGCCAAGCAGCATACCGTTAAGAGTGCGATATTACGTAGTAGTACAGTTTTGATACCTGGTAATTCTTTAATACCATACGAAGTACAAGGGGATCTTCACCGCATCGGGATGATGCCCGCCGCCGTTCCGCGTATGTATGCCCGCTATGGGGCGCTAGATGTAGGTACGGAAAAATATGCCGAGGCCGCAAAATCTATAGCAGTGCTGGCACGAGGTAAGCACCTCTCGAAAGGTCAACAGCAGCAGCATGCTTCATACTTGTACTCGACTTGTACGATATTATATATAGGAGTACGTCTAAAAATTTTGCATATATATATATATGTACGTACCACCGTAAAATACGACCTGTCGCTCAGGTATAATTTTGCGGGACAAACCGGTCGTTCCGGTGGTCTATTAATAGTGGTTACCCTCAAATGCTACAAAGGTTGACATCTGATATCCAATCCCACCGTGGTGAGATTTCGACCTAACTTGCAGAAAATAATATCACCAACTAACTGTTGTTGAGAGCGCACAGCGGTCGTTGCCATTGCGCGCGGTATCACGTTTTACATTTATTTCCGGGGGCGCATTTATATAGATAGGTTGATGTTCCCGGGAGTACATTCGGTTAAAGTGTTCCCGGGGGGGGGGGGGGGGGGGGTCAAGGATTGTGCCCCCGGGGGCAGTTCGACGAGGGAAGGACAAGCTGAAGTCTTCTCGCGATACGAAAGCAACGCACGAACCGTACTCAGGAGGGGGCGGGATCCCGAATTTTACTTACGACTAGGGTGGAGAGAGGAAAGAATGGGGGAGATAGTGCATGGGATGGAATATATATATATACGTAGAGAGATGTACCGTAGACTACATCAATCACACGTCTGCATGTAATTTTGTACACACGGCGGTCACTTTTGGTGGAGCCCCGGGTGTCGGTACGGCTCCCCACGAGCTAGCTGCTGACCTATATTATAAGGCTGAGATTGGATAGATAGGCGATCGGTGAACCTTTTACCAATAATAGCCCAGTCGACTACGACCTTCACAAATAAATGGCATCATCGGCAGAGCATGGGTCGTTGGTTGGTTGTGATTTCGGAGCTCACTTCCACCACGAAAAACATTTTTTTTTTAAAGCGACTTTCCTCATTCATGTATGTTGTCAAGAATCTGAGAAGACGCCTCGGCATCCCCAAAAACTGGTTACCGCGTGTAGGCGGCACGTCGACCCGTATATATATCCGGTCCGCGCCAGGGGGGGAGGGGGTGCTGTAAGACCTATACTATTATTATTAGGTAGGCGATCGGTTAACCTTTTACCACTAGCCCAACGGACTAGAGTAATACCTTCACACCTAGTTATGAGAAGAGCCACATCACCTACGTCTTACGCATACTCTGTGGTTTGGGATAGATCGGATTTGAACGGATCCGATATTTTCGGGGAGTCCATTCCGAGCCGAACTGACGCCTACAAACACTCGAAAACACATCGCACGGAACCGAGCCGACCACTACTACCGTAGATAGATATGGAAATTTACAAAAAAACGAGGGGTGCTGGAACAGCATCGAACCGAACCAAATCGCGCGATAATATGCCGTAAACGTTGAGCCGTTACTCTGCCGGGAGTATTTGCGCGATGCCGGTATACCGAAATCGTTTGACTTGGGTATAGTTTATTCGTAACGGTCGTCAGATGTGTGCGTCAAGTAAGTGTGATATAACACGTACGTATATATACAAGGGCTCCGTGATCCGGATGGAAAAATATACCAATTAATTCGTGATTACGTTTTTAAAGCAACACATAAATGAATGGTTCGATCTTAGTACGAACAGGATCAGGCCGATGTCAAGTGTTGCAGGGAAAAAAGCAATGCCGAGTTTCAGTTCTTAGTTTTTGTTTCTGTCTCACTCGCAATAATATAGACCAACTTTCATGGCATTTGTTTGCGGCTAAATTTTTCAGCGATCTCGGAATCCGAAAAATTAGAACCGTCTATTTTGGGGCAGGAAATCGTCGATACTGTAGATATCTGAACTCGGTTCCTGGAGGGGTCAGAAATCAGCTCAGTTCTGAGAGATTTATCATATTTGTCAAAACTGAGATTACTTGGATTTTGTGAACTACCAGGTACAGTACTGCTGCCCTTTATCTGCCCAGCTGCCAAGGACCCCATACCCACGCCGAAGTAGCACACTTATCTACGGCGAGCTGTACCTACTACTGCCAACGGCGGTTGTGCTGGAGAAATATCACTCATTTCACATGGTAGCGATAGCAGCAGCAGTAGCAGCACCAGCACAGCAGTACCACTGCAGCAGCAGCACTACAGAAGCGGCAGCAGTTACTAGCAGCATTGCACCAGACAACATGTCAGCTTGCAGTATTCGCCCAAATTACTGCGAGTACAGGACGCATTACACATTACACATACTGTACCAGAATACGCGAATTATCTATATGAAATACTCAATTAATTATGACTGCAGGCAGTAGTCCCAGCATATAAGCCGGGATGCTGCGAGTATGAGCAGTATCGAACACCTGATACCTGATACTTAGTACCTGATATCGATCGACAATAATATACAGAACAACAACCTGACAACCGCAAAGTACACTGCCAACATGATGAGAGTTCTCAGTGTGGACCCCGAAATATTCAGGCTGGTTACACGTGAAGCACACGCAGTACAATACCCACAGCAGCAGCACAGAACCCCGACATACTGCGAGTACTCGCAGTGGGAGCAAGTAGTCTCGAACCCTCGAGTATTACCTTCAGTAGTGCTCGCCGAAATAACCTGACGTGTTTTTCACCAGAAAATGGTCAGGCGAACTTCTCATGTTACAGTATACCGGTACCTGGTACGAAGGATCGTATCTTAGACAGACGCGGAACCTGATCTCCAATTTCTTCAGTAGATACTTTGCATATTTTGTGGTTATGTTTTTTTCCGAAGTGAGAAACGTCTGTTGTGAGTACGACCGATTGAGTGGTGGAAATCCAACTTTTTTAGAAGCTGCGCGATATGTCAGACACGCTCATCAGGCCGGCTTGTTATTAGGGGGATTTCTAGCGACACATATTTATTTGGCAAATTATTCGCCAAAAAAATAGCAAGTTTATGAAAATAAATGTGGACTTACTTAAGTCTTTCTTGCCAAAATAGCAAAAAACTTGCCAAAGGTTTTTTGGGATATTTCCGTTCTTCTGCTTGGTTGGCAAGTTCAGGGCCCCCATCTTAGGGCCCATCTTAACGGGGACTTTTATTTTTTCAAATTGATTTCTTTGTTTTTTTTTCTAATTTGATGTGCATCTGATTGGCCGAGGAGTAAACGACCAAGCAGGCAAATAAATTAGAAAAAATTGAATTTATTTGAGTGTAAAGTCATTTCTTTGGGACTTTTTTCGTGGGATTTTTTTTTATTTCAATTTGGAATTTGGGAGTTCCTCGATCTTGATGTAGCATATCCATGGAGTGGGTCAACATCCTCGGTGGAGCCTGGGGCGACTCTTGGCCACTTCGGTGACCACGATGGAGGCGATAAAACGCGAACCTCAACGAGAGGTGACCGGACCAATAGCCGTGCCCACGCCCACAGACCATAGCACATACATCGTACCCCGGCGGTGGCGCCTCAAAAGTAATCATGGCGGCCGCAATACCAATTTTCGGGCCTACTCGGTCGGCCAACAATCACACCTGTGTTGCACTGCCCACAAGAAAGCTGATATTGCCAAAAGCCCCGACAACAAAGCACATGGAAGCACGTCTGCCGCCGTTATTTTCGTGAGAACATTTCGTTTTTCTGCTCTTCTAGCTCCGAATGTTTCCATGGAGCCAAAATTCGGCAGACCGGAGATGATGAGCTCCTTGGTGCACTCCCGTGGGTGTGCCAAAGAGACAGCACTTTTTGTTTCCTCCTTCATACCGGACCTTGTCGATGAAGGTCGAAAATGTGGTTCCAGGCGCTTATATATATGCTGTTCTGTAAAAAAATCCAATGGCAAAAACGTTTTAAAATGTTCTGCTACTACTGCTGCTGTAAAGTGTGATGTGGGACTACTGCCTGAAGTCATGCAAAGAAGGACAAAAATATTCTGCTACTACTGCTGCTGTAAAGTGTGATGTGGGAGAGAAGGCAAGGGTACCGGTGAGGTTGATCCACAGAAGAAGTGTGACACAGGTGTCTGTGCTTGACCAAACTCAGACCCAGTTCGTGAGACGTTCTCTTTGGTTATGAGTGTGCGGCTTGCTCGAAGGGGGCAAGAGACGAGCGAGCCAAGGGAGAGGGGGGGAATCGCTGGTTTTTGGAAGACAGGAGTACGATCTATTCTACTGGCAAGGGGGCACGCATCACCCTCAACTGGGGGCACGCGCCACCCTCAACTTCAAGCGTGACATCCCGTAAAACCTCAAGTATGAAGATACTATGTAGTGCAACACCTTCTGTATGAACATAGTATCCTGTATGAGGATACTATGTAGCGCAACACCCCGTGAATGCTGCATGAACATAGTATCCTGACGAATAATCTGAGGGCGTTATAGTTATGTATTGAATACTTACTTGCCAAATATTGCCACATATATATCCAGTGTTTCACGATCAGGGTAATTGATCGATGTTACCCCAATAGTTCGATAGGTCCTGGTAACGCCTTCACACAACCCTTTTAATACTACTGCTGCACATTACAACAAAAACGATAGAAGGTTTTGACAACTTTAAGGAAAGTGTGACTTACTTGCCAAAGTAGCAAGTTTTTTGCTATTTCATTCAGTCGTTAGAAACGACCCTTTTAAGTGCGACCCCGCGTTGAATGGGACTTGAATCCAAGTTGCTGTTCTGCTATATAAACGATGTATCTAATAAATCCCTGCTAGATTTGAATATGCGCTTGCTGTAAACTTTCTACACTGCATATATATTTGTCTTTCTGACGGTTTCGACTTCCCGCTACTTGTCAGGGTACTTGATGTGTGGACTCGAACGGATCTTCCTATTCGGGAAGGGGACTACGTTGGTATGGCGCAAAAAAACGTACTCTTGCCGCGTCCAAACAACATCAAACGTTCTTCCTGCTTCGGTTTCGACGGGTGATGCATACTTCTACAGCTAACTCTAAAACCTGCAACACCTATCCTGGCAATGTAAAGGCAGACCGCTTGTGTGACAGGCGTAAAACATAGAACAGCCCGCAAACCTAAAAATATATCACGCAGAACCTTGGAACCCGCGTGGGTCTCTCTAAGCAATTACTGGAACGGTATGTATCGCACGGTGTTACTCCGTACCTGGTACGTTTAAGTAAAGACTACGCCAGTCCGTATTGGCCGTACCTATTACTTCTAAAATAATGGTAGATGCATACAGAAAGCAGTGTAAACCTATTACTGCAGTACTTTGTTTGCTCCTACAGTGAAACCAGAAACGAGCACATTTTCTCACTGCTGTAAACTTGCAACTATATTAACTCAACAAAAATCAGATACTACGGAACGGAAAACGCAATAACACAGCAATCGTTTGGAGGACTAAGTAATTTTAAAAACTACAACTTACCGTAGCTGTCGACCGCGTTGTCCCCCTCCGTACAAGAGGAGAGGTGTGGTGTAACTACAAAATTAAACCTGCGCGGGTAGTTCAGCAGCATCTGCCGCCACCTCGAGCAAAGAAGACGGGTGAAGCTACGCACTACGAACAGTCTAGATTTTGCCGTTAAGCTGGCCATGCAGAAGACGCTGGGAGATGCAGAAGTTCTCCCTCGCGATCGAGATCATGATGATCTAGCAATCCCGGTGGAATTTTCCTTCGATGATCTCTACAGATAGATATTGATGGTACGGCGGCCCGATGCTAAAAGATACCTCTCCAGCGACCCCGTGTACTGTTGTTGTTGTGGCAACCCGGTAGCCTTTACAGTTCCAGCGAACGGCGCTGTGCGCTGATTCCGGAACGTATAAGTTCGACAACCTCGGGTAGTGTCTGCTGAGTATCGTGAGGCGTCGTTGTACGGCGCAGTTTTTGACGTGATACTTTCCAACGATCCATCAAAACATTGAGATACACATCTGGTAGCCCATAGACCCCGGGTGGTTATCCGGCGTTTTCCAAGAAGAGATGAAAATCGAACGTCAAAACCGTGGTCGAATTTGACTGTAGTTTCCTCGCCAGCGTTGACGCTTGGCGCAGCAACCGTGTGCGTGCTACGTATCGTCTGTGGCGCGGAGCCCCTTGTACGTAGCATTCATCGCCGTTGAACGTTTTTGTCTTGTGTGCCGAGTACAACGTCGGCCCAGCTCAACCTCCTTTCTGCTTCTTGTTTTCTCCACCACGCTTTTTTCCCTTTCGGTACACCTTACAAAGCACAGCGCAGCCGCTCTTTTAGGAGCTGTCCTTGCTGCAGTTGTAGTATTACGGGGGAACATAGTTAATAGGACCAAATATTGTTAGTAAAAATGGTGAAATATATAGGTATTTATGTATACCATAGGTCCTATTAACTATGGTCCCCCGTAATAGTTGACAACGAAGTTGGGGTTCGATGAAGGATCTATTACGGGGGGGCATAGTTAACAGGACCAAATATTGTTGGTAAAAATTGTTAAACATATAGGTTTTTATGTGTACCATAGGTCCTGTTAACTATGGCCCCCCGTAATAGTTACTTCTGTATTGATCTTGCCACGTCCAGCGAGTTTTCCCGCCGTCGTCTTCCTTCGTAGCGCGTCAAGGTTAAGTGTCTCATTGTAGCTTGAGTTTGTTTCAGATCAAAGTCGACATACTATATGTCGTCGGCTTGATGTCCCACTACCCCCCCAGGAGCCCTGGGACTATAATATCGGTGAAGTGGCGACTGTTGCCGGATTCCTTGCCGACTGCGGAGGTGTGTAGCCGTCATGAGATGGTTGTCGGGATCTTCGTCCGGCTCCATAGCTGTCGCCGACAAAGCTTCCTTCAAGGCGCGGGTTACTTCGTTCGCGACCCGGAGGTACTTTCATCCCGGCTCCTCCATCCCTTTCTGCTCGTCACCACCAGTCTCCCGCCAACTACAAGCTTGGATTGCCACCGAAAGAGCCCTTTTCAGTAGCCAAATGCAGGGGTGCGTCCAGGCCATCGTTGGCGTTGTCGTGTGCAACCTAGCGTTGCAGTAGTTCCCCACCAGGTGTGGGCAGCAGACCAGGTGTTAGGAGCGGGGCTGCTGCTTTCTCCTCAGCTTGATTTGGTTCCTCCGCTTGCTTGCCTAGCCTGACCCTCCATCGCCACAAATATGTCAGAGGGCATTGCATGCTGGGTATGAATCCATTATTCCAGTACCAGTCGGTGAAGTCTTCGAGTGGCTTTCCGGTCAATGACATGATCCCCCGTACCGCGTTGATCACGTTGCTCTTGGTGTTGTTGCTCGAGGCGTCTTCCGTTTTTTTTCAGGCAGTCTGCCGACGATGTACTCGTACGATCTTGTACGGTTGTCACTCGCAGCACCTTCAGCCGAGGGTGACGATCGACCCTGGCAACTCTGTCGAGCCCCTCAGAGCACAGCGGATACAACAGTTCAGGATCCTTGAGGCGTGATCGTACTCGAGATGCCCAACCTGACGCGCGCAGCTATGCAGTGATTGCATGAAATCGCAAGAGCAAAATCTAGTGATGATTTTGCCTACATTTTGTATGTTTTTTGTTTTTTTTTGCTCATCCCATTTATTATCTTCGCACATCTTCTTCTCTCTCTCCTTTTAACTCGTAACTCAGATCCGGGGCCACATAGCAGGCTCTTCTACCCCCTTCCCGCTACGGTACGTGCCTTCATTTTTATAGTGCAGAACGAAGCACTCGACCGAGATACAGCATGAGCTGTAAGCTCCTCAGGACTGGTAGTGCAAGAGATGGTTCCAGGTATTTATTGTCTTGAGTATCGGCAGTCTCGAGGGAGAGAAGAGGGGTGGAGAAAGAGGCGGGAGAGAGTGCGCTACGCACGATTCTCGATCACAGCTCTCGACTACAGTACAGTAAAAGACAAAGCAGACTACAGGTGGCACCACGCTCGGGAGCCTAAAAAAGCGGCGTTACTCCACCAAACAAATCAAGTAAACTGTTGGTGTTGGTACGTACAACCTGTTTACTGAGGTTACTAGCTAGCTATGTATGGAAATCGCTATTAACCCCGTTATTTATACACCTGGTATGATGCTCTGAACGTTCTTTGATCTAGCAATATAGACGTACGTACTTTTCGTCGTATAGCAGCGCATGGTTACATTGTTACTGCGGTGTTGTACGAACCCCACCAACCAGATTACTATATCCCTGTGACCGCCAACTGCGTACTGACCATTATCGTCGTTGGGTGGCAAGTTAGTTGTCTGCGCACCAAACATAGTATACAGAGTACAGAATATTGTGGTCTCCCAGTCTCACTCTACGCAGCCATGGAGCTGCCCAATGTCTTGAGCTACCCCGGCTCAATTTCGCAACTGATTTCTCGATGCGCACTCTTAATATATCGTCTACTAAAGAACAAAATCACACACTTACCTTTGTCTCCGATCACGATTCTGAGCACTTGCCCACCCTAAAACCGATAAAATAGAAGGCATACGCGAGACTTCTGTTGCGAGAAGTCAAGACTTCTGTTGCGAAAAGTCGAGACTCTGCTCGCTCGACCAAGGTCCCCTTGGGCAGGGAGCAGAGACTGCTCCCGCCCGCGCACAGCTTGGGCGGAGCCCTCGACGCTCGAAGTTGGGGCGGAAATCGGAGGCAGTTCTCTTCTGGGGGTCAAGCCCGTTGAATGAAAACCAGCGCAGCCCCATTCAAGATGAGTAGACAGTGTTCCTAGAGGTACGCAGTATTTGCGAATGTATCAAAATCAAGCTATATCCTTAGAGCGCATACATAGCGTGGGTACGAGTATATAGGCTCAAGTTCAACGCGAATCGACGAGGAAGAAAGGGCTCAAGTTTTCTCAACATAAAAAGGCGAGGCACGAACCGTGAGGACCTTTAACAATCTGGGAGAAGGGATCTTTAGGTCGGTAGGCTGTTTAGTTGTTTTGGTTCCTGTTGGGGTCAAGGTACGGGCGAAGACCCAACCCAACCCCTGACTCTAACCCTAACCCTAACCCTGACCCTGACCCCAAACCGCAGCCAAAACGGGCCAAAAATCGCCATAAACGCGGCTGCGCCGCGTTTGCATCGAACCAGGAAACTTCTCAGTTGCGGACGACCACTCCGAAGCGCAGACCACGCGACCCATTTTCCAAGTTAATCACATCTCTAAAGATCCCTTCTCCCAGATTGCTCATCCTACTCGGAGCGAACCGTACTAGATAGCGGGAAATTATTTACAAACTTTGGAAATTTTGCCTGCTGTGTGACCCCCTATATGAGTTACGATTATATGAGGGAGGGAGAAAAAAAGGGCCAAGTTAAAAAATACGGGTAGGACATAAACCTAAACGGAAAACAGAAAATAACTCAACGAACTATATGTTTCCAACGGCGCCATCTCTGTTCTTTCTGCATCATATCCTGTGGACAGAATAACAGAGGGAGCAGGACAAATGACCGTTAGCCCCTTTAGGATTGCAGTCCCTTACCAAAGGCGAACCACTCGTTATTCAAGTAGGTTGTCCTCTAAACTGGGACTGCGCTCATAAAGGGGTTTGAACGAGTACCCCATAGTAGTATCGTGATACCAGAAAAATTATGAATCACGACTTCCTGTGTGCTGTCTCGGAGGGTGTGTGTCGTCGACTTTCCAAAACGGGGCTTTGTATTTACTCCTCAGCCCCCACGACAATAATAGTTGTGATAACGATATATCCAGAGTAAAAACACTACCAAGTCCTCAACGGCTTCACCTCTTCCGGGAGCATGTGTGGCGATGATAACTAGTTGATTATGTCACCCCTCCCTTGATATCTCCAACTACTGTACTTCCCTCGTGATAGCATTCCTGCAAGATGGTCCATTCAACATGTAAGGCAATTATGAGGAAATGAATAACCAAGTATTTGAAGGGTTTAGAGGTACGACATACCGGCGCTGACAGCAGCGACCAGCTAAGATCAGGCATTCACCCGCGAAACGACGAGATACTGCGCGAAGTCGCTCGGCGTCTACTCATGAAATGATACACCCCGAAGCTCTTTTCTGTAACTAATGCTCTCCTGCGCATTGCCTGCCCTTTGTTTCCTCCATGGTCTAATTGCATACGGTATCAGGACGACCCCTACCAATTTCCATACATGGAAGTGTGCTTCATGCCGGATGAAGATCTGGCCGGTCAAGGGTGCGACCCGAGTATTTATGCCGAAGAATGCCTCGCGACTGTGAATGCTACGGTAACCGACCCAGTTGGGCATACGCTGGACGTCCGAACTCCATCACCCGAAGAGGTTAGTTAACCATACAAAATGGCCCGTTCATTACTTTTTTGGTTTGAAGTACCAACAAATACCGGCATGTAGTACGGTACCAGGTAGTTATGTAGTACTATAGCAGTAGTAGTAGTAGTAGTAGTAGTAGTAGTAGTAGTAGTAGTAGTAGTAGTAGTAGTAGTAGTAGTAGTAGTAGTAGTAGTAGTAGTAGTAGTAGTAGTAGTAGTAGTAGTAGTAGTAGTAGTAGTAGTAGTAGTAGTAGGAGGAGGAGGAGGAGGAGGAGGAGGAGGAGGAGTAGTTGTAGTAGTAGGAGTAGTAGGAGTAGTAGGAGTAGTAGGAGTAGTAGTAGGAATAGGAGTAGGAGTAGGAATAGGAGTAGGAGTAGGAATAGGAGTAGGTGTAGCAGTAGTCGTCGCCGGCTTCTCAGCCAGCTTCCTGCAGCTTCTGTTCCACCGGTGTCTTACGTTCGGTCGCCACGCGTCATCCCTATCTGTGGTTTCGCCCTTTCTACGCCGTCGCTCGTTTTTATACACGTACTAGGTATAATATTAACGGCTGTTTGTTTGTCACCCCGATCCACTCCCCCCTGTGGTGCTGTGTTGTGGACGGCGAATAGGGTGACCTAGCAGTTTGTCTCGTGTTGCAGGATTGAGGTGTTTCGCCACGACGTTCCAGCCTCCCACCTGTCGGTCATAGATAGTCCGCCCGGTCTCTCTTTCTAAAGCAAACGCGACAGCCCCCGGTGTAGAGTATCAGGCCTCGAGACCCGTGACACGATGTTCCGGCAGGGAGCGTGGCCGAACGACACCTTATCATCGCTATGCAAAGTAGTTTAGTTTCCTCCGCTCGCACATAGAGTCGTTCTGGTGCATATGACGAGGGTAAATAAATGCGAGGCGGCTTCAATGATTTCGTGGAATGCTTGCCTGCATTCGCTGCGCGTCAGTCCTCTAGCTGCTTGACATTCAGGCTGGATACAGTGGAGTCCGAGATCGTTGGAGGCAAGCCTACCAACGGCCGGGCCACCAGGCCGTTTATTGATTTAAAGGTGAAAATTCTGCATCAGCCCGTACCCCGTTTCTGACTATGTATACATATGTATGTGTATGTGGTGTAGTAGCTCTACACAAAATCTACATCACAATCCATTTTTGATCACCAGCCTCAAACCAACCAGCCGACCAAACGTCAAAACGTGTCGTATCTGCAGTTGGCGAGCACTGCGTTTTCAGTCGGCGTTGGCAGACGTAGGCCCACATGCATGTACAATTTACACTGTGTGTTCAGGCCCAATGTCTAACGGTCCTAGTGTGAGCTTTTAGCGGAACGATATGGCTACGTTGTGCCAAACTGTTCGACAGACACTACCTGGTACGAGAGGGTGTATGGTTAGGTATTCGGTTCTCAACAGTAGCTAATGCGATCTCCTCGGGTCTGAGTGCATCTGTTAATAGTTAACCTTAACGCATTGAGACAAGTATGCATGCCATCGATATATAGCGCTCAAACGTCGCCAGAATCTAGATCGGGTCGCAAGAAGGGTGAATTTTCTCGGGAAAGACAACCATATGTGGAAACCCAAGTACGAGAGACGGAAAAAATTAGGGCGTACCAGTATTCAAGCAAGCGTTGCACAATAATATGGAGACTACAAGAGAAAATACCAACGACCTGTACCGGGTAACACAATAACACGAAACGCGGGAAAATTAGGCTCGTAGCCGGTGAAATCCCAGCGACCTTTGCTTGCTATCTACTGGCAACTATGCTCAGGCAAGCACACAATAGCGACGATTTGGCGGGAGTCATTATTATTTCTGTCGCACCCCCCGCCGTCCCGGCCGCCCGCATTTGTGTCGGACATGAACAACGATTACAGCATCTACCACATGAGACCACCCGGGTTGCTGGGGTAGGGAGTGCGGCAGAAGTCTACTGCACGGCGATTTACGACAAGAACGAAGCACGACGATAGTGATCTCGCAGCACGATATTCCTGCGGTAGACGTTTGACAAGAACGCCACCTTGTTAGGTTTTGGCGTCCCAGGTGGCTTAGTAGGTGGTCCGCATGCCTACCAAGATCAATTTCGTGGAATCAAGTCTCACCGAGTGCATGCTCGTACGTAGGGACGTTTTCCTGCGTAACAAAAACCGATTAGCGGAATGCGCGAAAACGTGAGTTAGCTACATCGATGAAAATCGACTAGCAGTGGGAATGCTGAACCCTATGCGATAGAAAAAAGTGAAAGAACGGACCGGGGGGGAGAAGGAATGTCACCTGTGACTGCGGCTTGTCCAGCGTCACCTGTGACCACGGCATGCCCAGAAGATCGATGAGGGTGAAGCCTCCTGAGCTGGAAAGGGGAAGTGATAAGAAAAGCCCGGGTGCCGTCCAGGACAAGGAAACGGTATGGCACGCTTGGTGCTCGTTTTGTTCATGCTGCCAACGTATTTTCATGCTGTATTTGTAGCTACGAACTTCAACAAACCGACGCCGATCAAAGTTCAATAACGTCCCCGGTGCGATAGAGAGTCAGGGTCTACTTCTTTTTTTTTCAAACCTGGCTAACACACGCAACGCCATATTCTGTGTTTAAACGTGTAGCGGAGCACAAATCATTTGTTTTTCTACGTGTGTACGTACGACGTTGTCGTTGTGTGTGCTGGATCCAACGTGCGTAAAACAGATGTTCTGGATCGCAAGCTTCAACGCCAGTGCCGAGATTTTCTACAAGTGAGCAAAGGGTCTAATACGAGAGACGGCACATTTAGCGATTTACAGTAGTACCAGTAGCGCGGTTTATAGGAACAAGCATTTTGCACCTGCTCCCGTTTCGTGATGTAACAGCGATGGGGAATCCGCTGACTCAAAGTAACTAGAGTACTCTGAGAAAAACTGTGACGGGAGCGTTGTCGACTTCACTTGACGCGAAAGGAAGGGCGGGAGTGCCCTTGATATTAACATATTGCCAGCGGGTATCAGGGCCAGCTCATCACCGCACTTTGCCCCTTATTGGACGCTCTATACTTGTAGACATGCTGTAACTTTGATCTTGCCCGCTGTTATATCGTGCGTTCTCGATTTCGACCGTCAAACAGTTCGAGGGTCGCTGTCTACCTGGGCGGAGTCGACATTCAAGATGTCACGTATGTGCCCTACGCCCGCATCGTAGTTTCGGAAGATAACAGGGAATCCCAAGTCATAGTCCACGACACTCATATGGTGAGTGCGAAGGAGTTGCCCTAAGATGACTCTCTTTCGAGACTAATCACTCCCCGTAAAATTAAATTCCCCCAAGAGTTTGCCAGAGCAATGTGGTAAGCCTATTTTCGGTGCTGCAGTTGTCGCTCGCTCTCGACGTAATCGTGTGCCCTACCCTGTTGACTGCGGCGAATATGTGCGTAACATGTTGGATGGTGCCAAGACCATCGGGAGGAACACTGTGGTAAACTTATCCAAAGAATCCACGACAAGCTACCCGATATTGGGATTTTCTACGACCGACTACGTCGTCCAAAACCAATCTGTGAGTAATCCGTCGTTTATGCGGGGTTTTGTAAAATACTGGCAGGCCCTTTTATGTGAGTGCGGAATGTGTTGTTACTGCGAGTGACTCCCGGAACTCTTACGCAGGATTGTGTATGGTTTTCTTCGCCCGCCTCTACAGCTGCAGATTGGTGGCAATGGTTCGACATGATGATAGTCGCAGGTCATCACACCGGCATTTCACTCTCTTGACGTTGACCATCAATGACGCAACGTCAATTGTCTATACAGTTGTTGCATCAAGAATATCGCGCCGGTCCTAACTGACCAAACTTGTTGCAGGAACGTGCCCTATGTGACCACCCAATTCGTTTGTGCCCGCCAACAGCTAGTCACCTCTGTGCCGTTGGTGCTCCCGTCTTAATAGAAACCTGTTACTTTTCACCCCCTGCTCCGTCTTGAAAGGGATGCGTGGTCAATGGTCAGATGATTAAGGGAGGAAAAAAATGAGTATATCCCCCCCGAGATGTTAAATCCAATCATTGATGCTGTCATCCAGTTGCAAGAAAACCCATCTCTAAAACGGTTCTTAGTATAATGCAGCTCACCTATTGAGCGACTCCTCCAACACCTCACGGCGCTCCGCGCCTGGTGCAAGCAGTGTCTGCCTGGTCGATGAAAACCCGACGTGCTCCGCTCTGGCATTGTAGGGGTGAAAGGGTCTATGGTCGTACGACTACGGCCATGCATGATGATGAGTACACCTCCCCCCCCCCTCTCCTCCCGCACGCAGACTCTCTACGGCAACAAGTACTTGGACCACACCATGTACACTCCTAGCGATGGCGGGGATCTTGCGGTTGGCGCCCTGTACCTCACCCTGACCCTTGGATCGCTCTCCAACATTACTCTTGCCGAAGTAAACCCTCTTGACATACCCGAGTTTATTTCCAGCATCGGCGGCTTCTGGGGTGAGTGCAGGCGTACACCAGGCCCGACGAAGTTGCCTGCCGATGATATTGGGCAAGCTACCCACTGCCTTGGTCTGAAATCGACCTCCTCGCCCTTCGCTGTCGTTTGCATATCGTGGTCTCTTAGAGGTCTTGCTCATCATCTGGGGGGTATTCTTCATTGCCAGGCACAACGAAAACATGCCCTCACAAAAAGCTCGCAACTTTTCCAAGGCCATCCAGAGGGGCGTCCAGCGGACCAAGCGCCCCATAGCAAAGGAAGGGCCTTCGCCCCCATCGGGGGTGGCCTCCGACTCAAAGCACGGGGAAGAAAAACAACCCAAGTGGGACATCGCGGATGAAGGTTCTCTTGAAGCTACCGGCAGTTGTAACGGCAGCAGCAGCCGTAACGGCGGCAGGGGTATCGGCGAATGAATGCGCCCTGTAAGCGGCCCGTTCAATACTCAGGTGAGACTCGAGCCTGCTGTTAGTCATGCCGTTTAACTGGTGAGGCCAATGGGCTGTTTCATTGCCAATGGGCTGTTTCATTAAACCGGTCAAAGTACCCTTCTGTCACGAGTTCGTCAAGGTGGCAAAGCGAGAGTGGAAAAGGAAAAGATTATTAGAGATCGCGAACCGATTTGATAATAATCTGCAGTTTGTTGTTGTAGATAGAGAGAATTAGACGTTATGGTTCATGTTCTTTGGCTGGGTACGTATCAGTAGGACGTAATGCGCTTCGACAGCAGCAGTGGGCACTGCTTGGTTGATCGTGCTTGTGAGAGTAGTACCGAGTGGATACCGCACGGAACGGTGCCGGCAAACTGGTAAAACACGCGAACAGACAGGGCCCGTGGCTTGCACCTGGACAGCGGTCGCTCGCTGGGCCAGGTATTCGTGATTTGTTGATCAGGTATTTCATGAATTCTGATTCCACAACGAATGTGGAGCAAAACATTTTGGTCTTTTCTAACCAACGTAAACAGGGTAGATAGCATTGCCTCCAAATATCCTTCGTTGACGCTCCCCAGAGCTAACTAGTTACTGCTGCTCCCATAGTCTTGGCAAATAGGTACTTGGGACGACTGTAGGATTCGATGCGTGGTGGATGAAGGCGCATTGTAAAAGCAAACGATGATATCAGAAGATGAGTAGGGCAGGGGGGGGGGGGGGGTTAGGGTGTGGTGCATGTTTGGAGGCGGAGTGCGTAGCAGCGTTTGGTTTCTCTTTTTGAAACCATAAGTAAACAAAAACTCTCTCTATCTACACAGGTATGTACTTGTCTCCGGGTGTCAGGTGTGTATTTTTCGGATTCAGGGAAAAAGTTCAGTACTGGAAAATTATTTATTTATTTTTCGGATTCAGGGAGAACAAATATATGAAATAGAGGTAATTATTTATTTTCCGTCTTCGGGCACACGAAATAGGGCACACGTATTGGAAATAGAGGCTATTTATTGTACATTTTTCTATTTCGGGTTTCCGTCTTCGGGCGGGGAGAACAAATAGGAGGGGCAAAAATTATTTATTCATTTTTCGGATTCCGGGGGAACAAATAAATGGAAAGAGCGTGACTCGCACGCGCACGCAGATAGATGATGGGCAGACTTCTTTACTTGGTCGTGTTGATACCCATAAGATCGATCTGACTGTGATTTTTCCCTCTGGTTCACGCTCGGCTCATTCGTTGCTGCAGGTAGTAGGTGCTTTCCACAGCGAAAGGCACCCTCAACCCATCGTTCGAGACATTCTAGGCGTCCTACCCCCCCCTCCGTCGGCCGTATCCGAGGCCTGATGATGGCAAGCAATACTGAGGGGTTGTCAACAACAAGCCCAACCGCCGGGGGTCACCATCAATCAACCTGCGTGTCGGGTAAAGTCGGAACGTACGTGGTGACCAGCCGTCAACTGAACCGCTTCGACGGCTTCGAAGCCATCAATCAATCAATCAATCAATGTCGGAGGGCGGTTACGACCAGCCAAGCTGCTCGAAGCACGGCTCACACAGTCACCCGCACGTCGGTACTACAATATAATTAGCACGAGTTCTTATGTCGCGATGGATCCCTAATGGTCCACGACTCCTGTTTTTGTGTTACCAGTAGTATCAGCTCCTCCCACCAGATGGGTATTAGGCTGTAGTATTTGTTTCGCGCTGCTGAAGTAGCTCAAAGTCGCTCCTACTAGGTGCCTCTTTGGCTGAATATCATTGAAGGAAGTAAGTAGACCTCGTTTTCATTTGTGTGGCGCGGTTTTCCAATGTGTTGTTCACTGTGTTGCGCGTGCTATTTTGCGGGGGGGGAGGGGGGGGGGATGGGGGGGGGTGCCAATGGAGCTACAAATGTGTCCATCTCCGTGCCAAATGCTTGGATGTTAACGTTCCCAGCGACTGTCGCGAGCTTTTTGATTTACTGACAAGCCGTCAGTTCGGGTATACAACGAAAGTCCGATATATGATACGTGACCCGTATTGAGTGTTATCCGGGCCAAGTATACGCGGTATAATAGCTGTCGCTACAATGCTGCAGAGGATTCTATGTAACACGTATATATAGTAGTATTCAAGTTCAAGTCTATACAACACAAGAGGGGCTCCGCCGCGACAGGCGTCAGCCTTGGCTCCGCGCATCCCCGCGATGACCGAGGATGTAGGCAAATCGAGGCCGGGAATGCGACAGTACTGTATAGGGATAATTTCAAAGAAGAAACCGAATTTGAGTGAAGGGAAAGAAAACACCTGATTCAGATCATCCAATGAACCAGCGAGAAATAGAGCTCGGCGCGTGCCCGTAACGACCGAGGATGTAGGCTAATCGATGCCGTGACTTCGACAGTACTGCCAACGGGTGCACTTCAAATGCATCATGTTTGAGTGGGGTGACGAAAAAAAACGCTGGAATCAGAGTCGATGAACCAGCAACGATTACATGTTACCATCCGGCACACTCTTTTCCACCTGGCACAGTGTTTAAATTAATGTGTAAAAATGTGTTATACAGAGATGGTCACGAATACACGAAAAGCCGACTCATAGGTTTCTTATGTTACCATCTAGTACCTCCCATTGTTGTTGTTGTTGTTCTCACATTAACTCTCTGACGAAGGAGTCCGTGGTCACACAAAGGTGCTGGAGCCCTATTAATAGGAAGATCCGAAAAGCCACAAAAAAAAAAACGAAATTCGGCTGCCTAAAAATACACGAGACGAAGAAAGCGCACACAAGATAAAACCAATGTGCAAAACTGAACTAACATGGCCGCGGGTATATCCTCTCAACTATAACATAACAGAGTATCCCCGTTCCCACCACTAACCAAGTTGTGGCTGCTGACCACCGCGGCTGTTGTCTGGAATGCTGCCTGCACCGTACGAAACGCACGGTAGTCGTGAACACGAAAGAGGAACACACCTGCCTGCTATCTGGAGTGCTGTCAGAGTGAAGACTCGCGGACATGCAGTGAAAAGGAACAATCGAACCTTACTACCACACAAATATCAACGATCGCCATCTCTTCCTGGGCTGTCTGACACAAAAAGGTGCAGCACAGCAGTTATGATACCACGTCCATGATAATTGCGTCGGTTATTCCCCATGAAGGGTATACAACTCGTTAAACTACAAAGACCAGTGACGTTAATAACAAGTAATAATACCATTCTGCCTCGTGAAAAACAATACCAGGAAAAAACAAACTATGACTGCTTCTCTCGTGATGATAGTGTGCGCGCAGGTCATGGGTCTCCGTGTACCGTCTTCCTGCCGCTCTTCGTGGCCGCCTTATCGCCTTGGCCCGATCCGCCCGCTCCTTTGCACATGCTCTCGTTGCCACTCCCTTCCAGTCGGTTTCCTTTCTCCGCCATCCTGAAAAAGAAAAAAGCTCCTCGCACTTGCGGTTCTGATCTATCTGAAAAATAAAAATTCTCGCGCAGGGAGAGGTCAATCTGTCTCTTCCCCGCACGTAGACGCTCAGTCTCCCTCCCCCCTCGTCGTCGAATCCAGCCTCCTACCGGCGCAATAGACTGTGCCGTGGTGTGGCCAGTGGTGGCGCCTGCCTCCGCGTACGGACACCCCGATTGAGCATTGCTGCTCTGCCGCAGCTGCCTAAAAACAGACGCGCGAATCGTAGGTCTCCGTGCCTAACGCACCACGTACGACCCAACATCTATCTGGATATATAGTATGTTGCCGTCTTCCCTCTTTTTTTTTCTTTTTTTTTTCTCATCCCATTCATTATCTTCGCACATCTTCTCTCTCCTTCCAACTCGTAACTCAGATCCGGGGTCACATAGCAGGCTCTTCTCACCCCTTCCCGCTACGGTACGTGCCTTCAATTTTTATCGCGAGAAGATTTCGACCTTTTCTTCCCTCGTCGACTCGCATCGAATTGTGCCTACCCACGCTGCAAGGCGCTCTCAACAATTGAATCCTTTTTTATTTTTTCAAATAAAGCCAAAGTCCGACCCACCTGGGGCTCGAACCCAGGGCTCTTGGGTCTACTTTAAGGTGCCGTGGTTACTTACTATAACGGGGGACCATAATAAATCGAACCAAATAGTGTGAGTAAAAATAGGTAAATATATAGGTTTTCATATAATATATGCCGTAGGTCCTATTTACCATGGTCCCCCGAAACAGTACTTGTTCGTACAACAGCAGCAACAACAGCACTAGTTTGCATCGAACCAGGAAATTTCTCAGAAGATGCGGACGACGATTCCGAAGTGCAGACCACGCAACACATTTTTCAAGTAAAAACACCCATGAAGATCCCTTCTCCCTGACTGCTACACCTACTCGCTATAAAATGTGAGAACTTGTTCGTTCGATACCTACAGAATACCTCCTTCTGTAGAATAATATGGAATGATACACCGTGATAAAACAAGGTTGTTTGTCCACAGGGAGTACCATGGCAAATACAGGGTGAACTTTAAAAAAACAAAGCGCAAATAATAATTGACGTTTTTGCCAACAACACACTGCAGCAGCAACTATTACTAGCATGTACATAGTGCCAAACGAAAAAGAAAGGGACGAAACAAAAATCTGCGGGCTTCGAACACCACTCGGCATCTAACGTAACATGCAACAGACTGAGATGATTTTGTATATATATGCACGAGCAGACACTTGACATCGGATTTTTAGTTTCGGCACGATTTTAGCACTCACTCGTCTCCGGTCCTCGCTGCGAGCCGGACAACGCCGCCGGTAGCTTAGTCGGGGGGGGGGGGGAGGGGGGCAAGCAAGGTGGGTCACCTCCAGCACAGAGCGCCCCGAGAGGTGGGCTTCATCTCAAGTTAAAAAGAGGTTGGGCTCGACGCGTTCTACTATAGAGGTAACACATTTCCGCTATTGTGTTTTCCTCAACCCAAAATCGTCGGAATGCAAATCTTGTTTCGAGAAACGACGTTGTTGTACTTCGGTCATGGGATTATTCATCGGTATGCAATCTGATTTTTGCTTAAGTTAAGTCAGTTTGGGGGTGAGATGTGGAACTCCTTAAGTGAGGAGCCTCAGAACATTTAGGGAGAACCTCTATCGTAGAACGCCTCGCTCGAAACCGAATACAAAATGGATTGCCAAACCTCTGAGTGTCCACTTCTTGGGTAAATATTTCTACCGTACAACACGGACGAAAACACAAAAAAAAAAAACGAAAACACAAACCCCTCAGATCCGCCCACCTCGCATAGGGAACACCCGGGGACATATGGTTTGGTCCGATTTTCGATCGCTACTATATCGCCGTAGGGGCGTTGAATACTAGACCCCGCCCCTAAACACCTGGTATGTATAAATAGATTGGGTTGGCGTAGGTTGGCGAGAAACCCTGTACAACACGCCCCTCACTGCGCGAGCTAGACAGCCAGGGTAGGTACCGTTTGTTTTTGTTTTTGTTTTGTTTAGCGGTCACCACGGCTGGCGGTCGAATTAGATTATTTTTGTGCGAGGTAAAGAACCTTCCCTCCGCCCAAAGGGGGTGATCGTATCACGTACTACTGTGTATATGGTAAGTAAGGCCCCCTCAAGGCAGTTACATCGTAAAACAATTGCTGTCTCTGGAGGTGGCCACACCATAAATGAAATCAATCCAATGACGCTGTCATCCATATGCAAGTCCGCCTCACAAGCGGTTCTTAGTAGGATGCAGCTCACCCTTCATGCAACTCACCCAACTCCTCACGGTGCTTCGCGCTTGGTGCGAGCAATGTCGGCCTGATCGGTGAACAACCTACGTGCTCCGTCCCGGCATTCATTGTAAGGTTGCGAGGGTCTATGGCCATACGACTACGGCCATAAATGATACCCCCCCTACCCCCCCTACCGAGGTGCGCCTGAAAACAGCTCCAAACTCCAAATATTTTACACCACCTGGTGAATACCTTTCACCCACAACACCGCTGCTACTACTCCTCCTGTGCCCTAAGCCCCACACATTGACGCCGGCAATAATATACAATTTTTCAAACCCATCACGGAACTTGTTGTATTTCATTGTATATACCATTTCCCCCCAAAACAACATTGCGACAGGCTACGATGTGTTGTTGTTGGAGACGTCGGCTAGAAACAAAGTTTTCATATATATTATGATTGTGGCAGCAATCAGCTTTTCAGGGGAGCGGAGGTCTCTGAGGTGCAATATTCTGGATTTTTGACACCATCGAATCCCTACAGTATGATGGTGGCACCTGTAACCAGAGTCTACGGTAGTTAAGTATCCGGTGCCTGCTTCGCGACGCACAAAATGATCTGGAAGGCCCGTAGCTCCCTCACAAGGGCGCCCGGAGGGCCGCCGGAGGCAAAAACAATCCGACAATTGCGTCAACATACTTCCGAAAGCCACATGACAAAGTGTGCTTTTGATCCTCGAAATATGCTCTCCGGCCACAGCGATAAACAAACAAGGTGAGTCGACCCATGGTGCTACCAGGGGTTGCGCAAGCTGCGAAAAGGTTGCGCGGCGGGACACCCCGTGTTGGACTAAACGGCAATGAATTCCGACCCGGGAGTTGCGCCAGCACAGGAGCTACTTCGTGCCCCTATCGGTGACCGTTTTGCGGCAGTGCAGCAAGGCGGGGACTTTTTGCTGTCATCTCTGGTTTCTGGCGTGGGCCTTGCCGTCACCGGAAGTATTGCGGGGGAATGGAAAAGCAACCTGGTTTAACATCGAAGCCTCTCACATGTGAGCACACCCCTTGTTTGTCACATCCCTTTTGTTGCTGGCATCATCTCCGTTGTTATTGACCCCCCTTGCTGTCTCACCCTCTTGATGTCACGCCATCTCCAGTTTAGACGAAGTTTATTGACGCTCATCAGCCACAATTGGTACCGTTAGCACACCCCCTCGTCATCACACCTGCCCCCTACCACATCCTCCGAGTTTAGGGTTTATGAATGTTGCTCACTACCGGCAATACGTTAGATAGCACACACACCCAGCAGTATACCCGGTGATACCATTTTTCAAGGACAAAGTGTTATCACTGGGGTGTGCTTCATTCCGTGTTGTGCCGCATGTCATACGTATGTATGTATGTATGTCTGCTACCAGCTTCTTTCAGTCCGTGTGGTAAAGCTAGTTTACAGGTTGGGAGGATTCGCATCGAAGTATACCGGGCCCCGCCACTTGCTCGTTCTGCGCTTGCTGCAGCGGCCTCCTCCTCGCCTGCATTACCTTACGAGGTATCCACTGCGGCTGAAGGCTTCTTCGAGTTGTGCGGTCCACGTGGTTTCATGTCTAGTAGCTAGATTAGTTTCTGGCATGCGTCTGCGGCAGGATCATTGTATATGGCGGTTTGGTATTCGCTGGACGAGCCGTCTGGCCCACATCG
The DNA here is from genome assembly GCA_031213475.1 of Nereocystis luetkeana. Classification (NCBI taxonomy): domain Eukaryota; class Phaeophyceae; order Laminariales; family Laminariaceae; genus Nereocystis; species Nereocystis luetkeana. The sequence goes on from JARUPZ010000006.1 coordinate 10,570,716, forward strand.
ACCAGGTGCTTCTCCGCAGTAGATATCTACATGTTTGCCAAAAATAACCTCGGGGCTTCTTTTGGGCGTTGGCTTGAACTTGTGACGGACGGTCGGGCAAACACTCCCCCAGGTTGGTAGCAAGAAGGCAACGAAGTGTTCGCCGTTTGACAACATGGAATAACGCCTCAACTGGGAAACCACTGATAGGCTATCCCGGACGAAGGCTTTTCTCTCAAGCTGACGAGATCCTCGCAGCTACGCCTACGTCACCCGCGAGCAGACCTTTTCTTGCGAAGAAGGCCGAGGTGTGGCGTCTCAATGAATAGGTCAGAGAGTGATACGACCCTCACATTCAGGGGGGCGAAATCTGACACTTTGAGGGGCTACATACTGATCTAGTCACGACCAGTACATAGTGATGTGCATGTGCTGCAGGTCAGCAGAGATTCAGTCCAGGACAGGTGCGCGGGGTATTTTTTGCTGAAGGCTTGATGCAATGTTTTGGTAGATGCAGCCCATGCGTGCTTCACGGTAGGACGACAGGGAGATGACCCTTCGGGGACACCCGCATTTTCAGCAGTCAGGCTGAAGAGCGGAGTATTTAATCCTACGTAGGTTTTCAATCTCCATCTCGGGCACTACCAGGGAGTACATGCACAAAGGTCGTAACTCACAAGCCTGGTCCTGCAAGCTTTACAGCGGAGACCGAGAACCATTGCCTCAGTCAAACTGACACCCGCTGCTAGTCTGTTCGTTTTGTTTTTTCTAGAAATGTCTCTTGGAGTCTGTTGATTGAGGCCGCTCGTTGACCACAGTACTTTCCAATAGACCGAATAAGTCGTACACATAAATGAGACGGACCTGCAGTATACTGTATATATAATGCGTTTCAGTTGTAATTAGTATTTGATTCTACGAGTAGTACCAATGCACTTTCCACCCTGTCCAATCTGGTATAATTGGTAATGTTTCAACGGTACGGTAAGTCATACCTACGGTCTATGGATAGCCCATGGGTAGCCCAAATATAGCCTGTTCATAGCCGACAGATCTTCAATGAAGGCCCATGGATAGCAAGTGGTCAGCCGATAATATCTTAGTTGTAGCCTATAGGTTTCGGGTTATAGTCTGCCACGGTCTGCCCATGGGGAGTTCATGGCGGTGTGCCCCATCATAGAGAATTCGTATTCCCTTGGGGTACCCACGGTACCCCCACGGGATTATCATGGGTAACCCCATAGGCAGCCAGCCCATGAAACCTCATTGGCGGGCCATGGTCTACCACCGAATGGGTTACCCATGTGCTACCTATGAGCTATCAGCGGGCCAAAACTGAAACCCATGGTGTACGAATGGGCGGTCCATCGGCTACCCGTGGGCGATCCCTGGGCAACATGTCGGCTAGATATGGGCTCCAATGTGCAACCCAAGCCCATGGGCAACGAAACTTTCCCGATGGGCTCGCCATGAGCTCTCCGTGGGGTCAATATTGGCTAATAATCGCCTACCTCTGGGTTACGCATGAGCTTCCCATCGAACAATGCTGGGCCATCCCTGGAAATCCATGGGCTACATATGGCCCACCCATGGGCGATCCATGGGGTGCCGATCGGCTCTCCATGAGCCATCGCTGGGCCATCGCTGGAAACTCGAGAATTACCAACGGGTGACCCATGGGGTACCATTTAATGCCCATGGACGACCCATGGGCTAATGGACCACCGATAAGTCCCTCAAGCTGCACAATATCGTCGCGGAGTGGCCCTCGTCTCGTGCATCTGCTTCCAGGAAGCAGGTGTCGCAGCTCGTTGGCTTTCTCATGCATGTTTCCTTTGCTGTACGTCCGGGGCGTTTTTTCGTTAACCGCTTGTTAGCTGCGGTTGGTATGCCGCGCATTGCCGCCGGAGCTGAGTTTGAGTGCCGTATGGCAAACCCCGGGCGGCGTCTCGCCCTTGGACCCGAGTTCCATGGTGGCCTCGAGTTTTGGCGGTGGTTTGTCCAGGAAGGGTTGGACGCGTGCGAAGGAACCTTGTCGGCTCCGATGTATAATTTGCTTGAGCGCCCCCCTAGACGTACTCTGTTTTCGAACTCGTCGAAAACCGCTGTCGGGGGGGTTTACCTGGAAACTGGGGTATATTGGCGATACGAGCTTGACGCAGGGCAGCGATCTCGATTGTTGGATCGGTGTAAGTCCGTTGCAGATGAGAACGATATATCAATTAACGTTCTAGGTTTGCTGGGCATGGTCGTTTCTGCATGGGTTCTCGTTTCTGCGTGTGATGAACGGCCGTTCGCTATGGGGGGCTGTGTGTTGTTGCGTGGCGACAACGAAGCAGCCGTCGAGTGGGTGCGGCGGTGTCGAGTGGGAAAGGAGCCGAGATCTGGCGCATTTGATGCGCCTCCTTGGTGTGCTCGAGTTGTCCTCTGGTTGGAACCTAGATGCAAAACACGTAAGTGGAATTTTAAACGTGGCTGCTGACGGTATCTCACGGTGGGATTGTGCTTCGGTTCTCGTTAATTTGCGTGTTGTTCGACCCGACATTCCGTGGCAGGAGCAAGACCTGGGGGATGCGGGCTTTGGTTTTTGACTCGCGCGTCAGAAATGTTTGCGGAAACTCGGTCACCTGTGCACGAAACGTATTGTTTGAGACGGGCCGACGTAGCGTTTTTTCGCGGAAATGTGCAGATCACCGCATCGCAGCAATCTAATGCAGACCGCGTTGAGGATAGGTTTCGTGGGTCGAAAGGGGACCAACTGCGGAAACGGGCGGTTCTGACGCGCGTACGTTGTGGTCCGGCGTTGCGCGTGGGCGATTGTGGCATTACTGTCTATCTCATTATCGAATTGATGTCTTGTTATCTGTTTCTTCCCTCGTCGGCCCCCCCCTGCCGCTTTTGGCGTAGGTATTGGCAGATGGTCCATGTGGGCACAGCAGTAAGCAACGACAGCATTGCGAAACGTGGTTGCGTTGGCGGGCGAGCGGGCGGGCGGGCGGAGGAGTACGCTTTGCACTCTCTGAGGATTGGAGGCGTAACTCACTTGTCGGCGGGGGGGGGCGACACCAGAGGTGTTGCAGCGTGACGGCCAATGGGCGCCCGATGCGTACAATGCGTATGTTCGCAGTCACGGCAAGGATGCCAGTTGGGTAGCAGAGCCCAGGAAGGAATTAGCGGTGGGATTCAGCCGGGCCAGGGCACGGAGTGGGGGCGAGTTAACTCACTCTTATACTTGACTATGCAGAAGTGAATCTATGGACAAGTGTGTTAACACATACATGCGTTCCCTATGATATTGCAAGTGGGCTGTAAGAATACATCCGTAAATAGGTTCAACTCCCATTTGTGTCGATGGAGGCTGGCGTCGAGAATTCTATGTCGCCAGTTGGGTTGCGAGTTAACTCGAGTATACGGATGTTATCGGGGGGTTGCTGTTGGGGTAGCCCCGGGGGATCCCCCTCTCCTACCCCCCTTCTCCGGGCGGGGGATTGCGCATTAATATATTACAACTTCGAAAGCAAAGTGCAAAGCGGAGTATTCTCGGAAGAATGAGAGAATGTGAGTTTTGCACGTACGGCAGAAGTTTAGCCAATCAGAGGAATGCAGAGTTTCACGGCAGAATGAATCGTAGCCCTTCCTTGGTACACACACCGTGTCTGGTACGTAGCCGCAACCTGCACGTAACAGCGCAGTGACGCAGAGGCAAAGCTACAGGTCCAAGGTGTGATAAAAGATTTCAATCGGGGGACCATAGTTAATGGGACCTGTGGTATACATAAAAACCTAGATATTCAACTATTTATACTAACAACATTTGGTCCTATTAACTATGGTCCCCCGTTGTAGTTTGAGTTCCCACCCACCCGCCCGTGCTTTTGAGGGAGCCAGTGGGGGGGGGGGGAGTGAAATGGTTGCAGTAACTTGTGGGCTTGCTGCTGTTTGTTAAACGTACCCGTCATCTCCGCTGGTGGTGCAACCAGGTAGGTGTCGTAGATTGCGCCAGTGGCGGCGGGAGCTAGCCGCCTTGTTTGACGTTTTGTTTTCGTTTGATGCAAGTGGGGTTTCTTTACATCAGTACCATGATAGTGATAAAATTAAATGAAGTGAGTGGTGCATCAGCTAGGATTTTGCGCGCAGTCTGAAAGTTTAGGAGAGAGGGGTTATGTTATCCGTTTATTAACATTGAAGAAGTGCATTGTGAGTTAAGTGTATTTGTGTTATTTGTGCATGCCTGGTACATTTGTGTGTACATTTAATGTGTATCCACGTGGTGGTCGTGAGGTTACCCTGTACAATGTTTAAAGACTTCCGTTGCGACATCATGACATTTATTTGGTGACAACTCCGGTCTCTTGCCAATTTGTTGTTTATACTTATCATTATCAATAGCCGTACGTGTTTCTTGGCACAACCGTCATTTTTTTCTCTGGCCACCCGACATACGACCGACAGCAGGCAGTCGCAGCCGCAGTATCAAGAAACCCACAGCTATGCGAAACGCATCAGAGATTATGTTGTTGCTGAACTGGATGGTTGGGGATAACGACCCCCTCCTGTGGACTCTTATATTTCGTGGTAGAGATACATCTTGTCGATCTGTCGTATACTTTAGCCGTCGTGCGTGGTTCTTGGCCCAACGGGCATGTTTGTCATTATTGGGCAACCGAGATACAGCCGACGGCACAGACAGGCAGAAATCGATCCCAAAGATATTGTACTCGTCTTGCAGGTTCTCGTGCCGGTGTGGAAGTTGGAGAAGCTGTACAATATTTCTGCGCTGTGACGCGCATCGCATAGTAAAGTAATGTTTTTAGCACTGCGAAACCGATTATCTCAATCAAGTCGATCCCAATTGCTGTTTGTTCTTGTACTTACTCGTGCGTGGCTCTTGCGGCTGTGGTGCGCTGCGGCTGGTGGCACTCCATTATTAACCGAAGTGTTGTTCCTGTGCCCCCGCGGTCGTCCCTGGATTGTTGTGTGCCCGGGGTCTCTGCCGGCTGGCAGCACTGCGTACTTGCTAGTTGTGATGTGGAGAAGGCAAGAGTGCCTGGAGATTATGATCAGCAGAAGAAGTGTGGCACAGGTGTCTATGCTTGGCCAAACTCAGCCCCAGTTCGCATTGACGTGCTCTTACCAGGTACCACCAGTATGTTATTGGTGTGAGACTTGCTCGAACACGCCCAGCGAGACGAGTTCAGAGAGAGGGAGGTTGAGCAAATGATTTAAAGTCAGGAGAAGTATCATCTGGCTTCTACCTGTCTGTACTACAATCTACTCTACAGGCAAGGGTAGATACGTCGCCCTCAACTTCAATCGTGTACAAACACCCCATAAAACCTGACGTATGGCCATACCGCGTGCGTACATTCCTGTCTCCTTGGCTCCCTGAAATACTACAGCAGTCAGCACGTATCCGTATTGCAGACACAAATATCTTACTCCAGCAGTGTTAATAAAAGTCGCAGCTTTTTTTGCAAAAAGTTGAGCACCAGCATCAATCAGCTGACCAGGTGGTATTGTTGAACTAAGCACTCGAGGTCGCAGCTGACGTATTTAATACCAGGCAGTTTGAAAGTTTAAACAACTACATACAGTAGTACCAGGTGTAAAATTAAAATTCTAAAAAATGCTCGGGGCGCGAGGCGCGATGAATCGGGTCGCTTGATACGTAGCAAACGCGGGTGCCAAAAAAAATGAAGCTTTATGGTTTGGTCCAAGATACGTAGCGGATCTGACCCCGAGCCTGTGGACGCCCGGACTCGCCCGGCGCCGGCATCACAGGCCAAGTCACAAAACGGGTGTACATCCAATTCCTCGTACGTGTGCGACGATGTCGACTTTGTATAGCGTGCTTCGTCTGGGCCAGGCCTTCTACACTGTGACCCTGGAAATATAGTTAGCCGTCGGAAGGGCTCGCCAGAACCCCTATCCCACACCTCCACCACGCCGCACCCCTGACCTCTACCGGCAGCGGCGGCTGCTGCTGATGTGCGGGTGTTGGTGCCGTTCCCAGTATACCCTCAAAGTCAAAAACGCATTCTAAAAAATGGAGACAACATGCTCCGCATGAAGAGCAAATCTAAATCTAGTGATTGTTTTTCAAACGGACTTGAACTATGTATACTAGCTGCATGTACGTGTGTACGTCGTCTGCCCGCAGCATCGGATGTGACGTTCGATGTTGGTGTTTCCTCTCAGAATCAAAAATAAGTATTCTTAGAAATAAATGGAGACAACATGCTCCACACAAAGAACAAATCTACCAAGAATATCTACGTACTATTTAGTTCTATTATTTTTCCAATATACTTCAACACACTTCAACTATACCAGGTACTACAAGTACTATAGCTGGTACAGCAATTTTATACGAGTACCTGGTATGTACGGATGTACCAGGTACGCCGGTGTTGTATTTCGACTCTCATATCCTTCGTACATATATTGTGGTACAACCGTACCGAGGTACTGCTGTACAGCAGAGTAGTAGTGAGCACATACCGCACAACAAGAGGAAAATTTCCATCGACACGAGCTATTGTTTACTTTTGAAAGGTTCAGCATCAGAACGTCATCTCCACCCGTCTCACAATCGATCCTTCCTGAGGGCAGCAAGGCGACCACCACCCCGACCATACCAGCAGGCCAGGTATAGGATGAAGATACTCGTAGTGCTGCTTTGCTGACGCACAAGATACTGTGGTATCCGTTGTCATTACACGTAGAAGTGCTACTGCCTGTGTTCTCTGCTCAAAAATCACGTCGGATTCCGGCTTCTGTTGGGATTCTTGCTCGTCGCTCTTTTACCAATCATGCTCGACCAACTATTAATACCAACACAGGAAGGAGTGTACTGCTTGCCGTGACAGCCAAATACCTGGCACGTACACGTAGACTATATTGCCGCCTCGCTGGTGCTTGGCGTTGCTTGTTGCTGTGGTGCCGGTATGTGTTGTGTTTGGACTGGGCTGGCTTGCTGTGCTGTGCTGTTGTTGTACCCGGGCGCAAAATGAAGATGGCGGCCGTAGGGTCACAAAACGTAACCTCGCAGCCTCGAAAATGGTGACACGGCGATCATGCGCTCTGCTGTCTCTGCTGCTGCTGCTTTTTGTTTCGTGTGCAGACAGAAAATACGGCAACACAACTACCACATCAACGTCCACCACAACAGGACATCGGCAACGGAAGCACAACAGCTGCCAAGCATCGACCTCGGCAGCCTGCCACAACAACAACAACAACAACAACAGCACCCTAGTATGTGGTGAGGAAAGGGGGGTGATGATATGCTTGCTGTAAGCCACGATTGGAGTCGGGCCTCAGGCCACAGCGTTAGCCAAACTTACCCGCTCGCACCAGAATAAAACCCAGGTTCGAACCATGCCTCCTACCATATTACCCAAGGTACTGTATGTCTATGCACATACATGTACCCATCGCCGTAGCCACGAAACCAAAGGATCTCTCTTCATAATACTTGTGCATCAAGGATTTCCGTCGGAAAGATACTATTAATATTATTATTCTGTTCCAGCATGCGGATGATCGGAGACGAAAACAACTGCAGCAGCGCTTGCTTGCAGCAGAGCTTGTTTGCGGCAGAGCTTGCTTGCAGCAAAGCTTGCTTGCAGCTTGCAGCAGAGCTTGCTGGCAGCAGCGCTAGCGTGCTTGTCGCGGCGCTTGCAGCCACTGCACTTCAGCAAGCCGCACTCTAAAGACTTATTACTCGCAGCAGCAGCAGCAGCAGCAGCAGCACACTCTACGAGTATTCAGTAGCAGTAATCCGTGACGTGCAGCAGCAGCAGCATGATGAATAGAAGAGGCATGCAGCAGCAGCAGCGGCAGCAATTCTTCTCGCAAGACCTCGCCGCCGGTAGCAGACATACATGGGACAAGCGAGGTCATCATGACCTGAGACCACCCTCGGGGCAAGCTAGGTCAACATGACCTAAGTTCACTCTCGGGGCAAGCTACTATACAGCTAGGCCAATCCAAAGCGTCCCGGGGAGTTTTCAGCAAGTAGAATGCAGTGGTGGTCGAATCTCGTATTACAAATAAATATGGCGCTACGTACGGTTCAGCAGTAGTAGTCCAAGGTATAATATGCAACGTACCAGGTATAAGTATCCAAAAATGCACACCTGGTTCGTATTATCGTCATGTTCTTGCAAATTTGATGAGACCTTTTATTAGTACTTAATATTATTGTTGCCGTCTGTAAAAAAACGAGAGAATAGATAATAATAAGCGAATTTCGTCATGTATGTATGTACGGTATTTTTCATTTTGCGCAGGCATGTACAGCAGCAGTAATATATACCAGGTACCAGGTATATGGTTGGATGTACCAGGGGAGCATGCGGACCCGAATGCCAGGCGCCACAGCAGGTTAGGTGGAAGGTGGAAAGGTCGAAACAGAAAAAATAATCAGATTTCTCTGCGAAAATGTGCAGCATGAGCTTCAACGTTGATCACTCAAAGTATTCCTACAACAAATAAAACGACCTAGGGTATACGTATTATTGTGAAACAAACATACCACAACCATGATATTTCGTGCTTGTTTTACTCGGTTTGGATATACACCCCCCCCCCCCCTCCTCCTTGTGTATAGCTCTCGAGGAAGGGTAAAGTACTAATCACCTGGTACGGCGTTCGAAAGTAAGTAAGTGTGTTTTTCGTGCTCTCCTGAATCTGAAAGATGTACGTATCGTTAAACTTATAGCCGCAGGTTCACTTTCTGGCTCTTTCATATACCTGGTATTTATTTTGGCACCCAAAGCGCCAAGGTTGTGCCACAAACAACAACTGTTAACAGTCAGTGTATATTTTGAAACCAAAACTGATGAAGGCACATCAGTCAGTAGCTGTAAGTTTGACCGATCGGTCGATACTCAACTTTGCAGGGTGCGTGATAAAACCGTTCGCGCGTTTTCCATTAGTTCCCCCGCGATTGACTACTGGCCAATGGCTCCCCTGGATGCTACCAGCGTCGATGAGACGATGATAATACCTACAGGCTCGATTTTCAAGTATAATAATTGTGCTTGCCTTACGACAATAAAGCGAAGCATCTGATGCCATTCCAATATAAACCGAATATCCTTCCGTAAATCAGCAGCATTCCACATACATTTCTCTGCCAGCCGTTTCCCAATTTCCATTCCCCACATCGTTTCCCTTTAGCTACATACCCTGTTCCTCATCAACGTTCCATCCCCAGGTCATCGGCCCCATTCCGCCGGCTTCGTCCTCTCTCCCCCTAGCGGCCTGGTGGTCCCTCAGTGCTAGTTTTATGCCGATGCACTCGTCGCGATATCGCGACCTGGGTAGTCACCGAGATGATCTGGAAGAGGCGTTCTTTGCAGACGCCTTCCCGTGCCAGGGACGATCCGTCCGTCCCTCCGACAATACTTGCCGCTACCTGATCAATCAGATCGCTGCCTTCTTTTCCGAGGCGCCCAAAGCTTTCCGCCGCGAGGGTGGCGAGTTTGTAGCTGCGCTGCTCGTCGCGGGGCACCTGTCCCGGACGAGCATAGTGACTGCGCTTGCGCGCCTCAGAAGCGGAGGCAGCTGATCCGCCTCGGTCAGCGCTGGCTGCCCGCATGTGGATCCCCGCTTGTGGGTCCGTACACGTGGCGTCGAGGAGTATCGCTCTATTGCGACACTCTGATGCCGTAGCATCTCGGAGTCCTCCCACCTCGATGACGATGTCCATGCGGATATCCCTGTTTGCGTGGAAGGGATTCGGCTTTCCATTTCGTGACGGATGGAGATCCTCTTAAAGGTGCGGGAGAGCGCGTGCACCAGAGGCTGGTGCTGGTTTACTTACGCGTCGGATCGATGACATGATCGCGCATGCCGCGTATTAGCCTCCGCTGCACTGCAACAGGGGCACCCTGCCGCCAGGGACTCCTGAATCCCCAGAAACCGTCGTCCCGAAGCCACGAACTCTGACGGTGGGATGACTCTGGCCGAGTCGACAGGTCTCGCCCTTAGAAAGGGAGTAGCCCCTGGTCCCGATTGCTTCCGTTGCCAGGCCTTGGCCAAACCCATCGGCTGTTTCTCTTGTTGTGGGTTACCCGTGCCTCTCTGAGTCGTAGTCTCGACGGAGAGCTGGTCCAGTGAAGCAACGTATCTCTCATAACGGGCTCGGTTTACCAGCTTTCCCAGTCTATGCTGCGCTTTGCTGGAGCTGATAGCTTCGGCCTCGTGTGCCGGCAACACTTCCGCAACCGACCGCCGTGAGGCCTCTTGCCCTCCTCCTCGACATGCTCTATCCCGCCAGCTTTCCGGCATGATGTTCGCCATGGCTTCCTCTGAAACCCCAAGCACATCACGGAGGTCCCTGATGCTGTTCCGAATGCGCCGGACGAGGTCTGAATCAGGCAAATACCTCCGGACTTTGTCCCCTATACTGCCGCAAAGGCCAGCAAGCACCTCCGGCACCGTCGCCACCAAGCTCCCGACGGACGCTGACATCCTCCGGGCTTCGCCCGACGCCAGTCTGAACCCTCCGGCCACCGTGATCAGTCTTGCCTGCGCCTGTTGGTAGGGCTGCAAGACCAGCTGACTTGCTGGGCACCCGTTCTCGCAGAAGGACGTTCCTTCTTCTCTCCCCGGGATATCAACCAAGTCTCGATCGATTTCGGCCAGAACCATTTCGTGCACTGGAACAGCAGGTCGCACGTGAGGGCCGGGGTGCACAAGACACTCGAAAGTTTTGGTTTATAGCAGTGCACACGTGACAGGCACACCAAGACGACGACACTGTATTGTAAAAATAACTGGTACCTGCACATGTTTGCAAAGTTGAGTATCAACCGATGGGTTTTGAAACTCACAGCTTTGTTATTATACGATAATATGTGCTATTTGCTTTTTTTATAAATTTATGAATTACGTCAGCTGTTAGTTCGACTGATTAAATAGTTGATGCTCAACTTTGCAAGCTGCGTAATACGTCTCGTCTACATCCCATTATTATGATAAGCCGTTCGCGCGTATTCTATACCAGGTATATATTTCCTTGTCAAGGATATAGGCCAGGGACTCCCCTGGATAAACAAATACCATACACAAGTCGTTCTCGTATGTTGTTGTTGCCTTTCTCTCGTTGTTTAAAAAATTTACTCCAAGGAGTCCGTGTTCACACAAAGAAAGGCACCGGAGCCCCACCTAGGAAGATCCGAAAAATTCTTTCAAAAATTCAATTCGGCTGGGAAACACGAGGCTTATTCCCACCTAAAAATACGATAGACTAAGAAAAAAGGGCACACAAAAAGAATTCGATGTGCAATCTGAAGATTAATAACATGGCCAAACTACAGTAGTAAGTACCACGGTATAGAGCTCCCCCCGTTCCCACAACAAACCAACTCGTGGCTGCTGACTAGAGGTTAGACCCTGCCGGGAACCCGTTACCCACGGTTGACCAACTCGTGGCTGCTACTGCACTTAATAGAGATTAGACCCTGCAGGCACCCGCCTCAAACGGGCACCCGCCAAATTTTTGATCCTACCCTAGCCGCCAGGAAATGCCATTTTGACGACCGGATACCCGGGCACCCGATTTTTTGCCGGGTACCCGTTTTTGTTTCGAACTCGATACGAAAACCGCCTAGACTTGCCTCTTGTCCCGCATTATACTCCGTTGCGGGGGCGTGATATTATGGGTTTGAATGCGCGAAAAATGTGAAAATACGTACGATGGGGGCGATGGTTGACGGTCTCCCTCCCGCTTAGAATCCTGCTATGAATGCTATGAAAATTCTCCGACACAGTACGTACGGGATATCGGAAAGTAGCACTATTTCGTCAACACATTGATTGCCCGTGTAGTGCTAAACTACAATCCGTTTTGTATCAGGGTGAAATTACGGAACTACCGAGGGTGACTGTAATGCTAAATTGCAAGCTGTTGTATCATACCGGCAGCAATGCGGAACTACTGTAGATATAAAATCAACAACCGAGCGCCCTCTTCTTGCTGGATGCCGGGGGGAAGCTTCCCCCGCGACCTGGACGCGACTGCTGTTTGCCGGATCGGCAGAAACCTTTGCTTCTTGTGCGCGTGAACGGCTCCTTCGGCTAGGGCTGGCCCACTGGCAGTAGCTGCGCCTCAGCACCCGCACCCCGTCATTGGCCTTCGGACTTTCCGCGGGCGCTGGTACCTCTTCGACAAAGTCATCGCTTTCATTTCCTCGTGCGATTATTCACTGCTGCTGCTGCTGCTGCTGCTGTCAAAGCCAGGGCCTGCAAAGCCTTCGCTGTCGTCGCTGCTGTTGTCCGCATCACTTTCGAGGGCGCTTTTCGCAGGCACCTTTGAAGTTTCGGCTGGATATTAAACAAGATCGCCCCCCGCCAGCAATGCAGTTTCCTGAGTGACCGCGCCAGAATCGCTCGCCTCCTGGCTCATTGTGCCCAGCTGTGGCGCCCCGTGACGATATACTGCCGTGTCCCGTGCGCATCCACTCAGCGTTGAATGTAGCTAGTGTTTGATGGTTTGTGTGGGGTTGACATGTGTGAGTGCGTGTTTTGAAAGAGTTTCCCAAATGTAGTGTACAGGCCTAACGAACCGGGAACACCAATTACCCGCGGGTACCCGAAAACCCGCGCGAGAACCCGGTTCACGACGACGCAATTACCCGCAGGCTCCGAAAACCCGCGGGTTTTGAGCTTGGACTCTACTCATCTAACGGGTAGGATCTACCCGGGTAATAGAAAGCAGGGTCCTACCTCTACTACTGCATACATACGTACAACGGTTGCTGTCTAGAGTGCTCCCTGCACCGTACGAAACGCACGGTAGTTGTGAACACAGGGAGGAACACGCCTGCCGTCTGGGGTGCTGTCAGAGTGACGACTCGCGGGCATGAGTTAAAAAAGAGCAATCGAGTTAGAAACCACCATACAAATATCGACGATCGACATGTCTTCCCGGATTGCCTTACTAAAGACGCAGCACGGCTATATTACCACGCCCCCGACAACTGCAGGGGTCCCTCCCCGGGAAGCGTATACAACTTGCCAATACTACAAAGACCAGTGATGACGTAAGTAACAAGTACACACCACCTTATGAAAAACAGAAGTCAGAAAAGCAAACGAAGGCTGCTGCTCTCGTGATTGTGTGCGCGCCGGTCGTGGGTCTCCGTGTGCCGTCCTGCTGCCGATCTCTATGGCCGCCTCGTCGTCTCAGCCCAATCGGCCCGCTCCTTCGCACGTGCTCTCGTTCCCACTTCCTTACACTGGGTTCCCCTTATCCCCCGTCCCGAAAACCAAACGCTCCTCGCACGTGCGGTTCTGATCTGAAAAACAAATACTATCGCGGGGGGCGGGTTCAATCCGTTCCTTCCCCGCTCGTCGACGCTCTGTCCCCCTCCTCCTTCCAGCCACCCACAGGCGCGGTTCGACTATGCCGCACTTGGCCTGTGGTGGCGCCTGCTTCCGTGCAAGGATATCCTGATTGAGCATTGCTACTCTGCCGCTGCCGCCTAAAAAATAAGCGCGAATCGTAGGTGTCCGTGTCTGACGCACCACGTACGACCCAACTCTACTGCGACGGGTAAGCCTCACGGCCATGCCCAGCAGCAAAGAGGTGTCACTCCTTGAGGGTGAGTGCGGTCTTACACCCGCCATAAAGACCTACCCCACTCGCTATAAGCCTGATAAGGCATGCCTCGCAGCATGTCTTGCCGAGGCAGCGAGGGGGGCGGCCTATCTAGCACCACATATACATCATACGTACAAGATGTGCGTATCGTTCTCGTATCAACAGCAGCAGCATCACTGCGCTGATACGTTCCACTTCGTCTATCTATCTGAAACGTGCTGGTACATTTGCTACAACAGTAGTAGTTTTAGTTTAAGTAGTAGTAGTAGCGCAGTAGTAGACTTCTTCAACCCAGAAAAGAGAAAGTTTTGCCATGATGACAGACCACACCGCAGAGGGTAGACACGCGATCCACGATCAGAACTAAATGATTATAGTTTTTTACTTTATAGTACGAGGGTATATGCTGACTACCGGATAGCAATGCTATGAGGCTTAGATTGGGTAGGCGATTGGTTAACCTGTTACCTTTAGCCCAACGGACTAAGACCTTAACAAATGGCGTCATCGGCAGGATATGGGTCGTTGGTCGTGAGTTCGAATCTCACGTCTACCATGAAATCGCTTTTTAAAGAAAAATGAATTTCCTCATGTACATTGTCAAGAATCTGAAAAACGCTTCTGGATCCCCAGAAATTGGAACCGCGTGTGGTGGCGAGTCGACCCGTAAAATCCGGTCCGTTCCAGGGGGGGAAAGTGTAATAAGGCTTAGATTGGGTAGGCGATTGGTTAACCTTGTTCCTTTAGCCCAACGGACTAAGACCTTCACAACAAAAGGGGCAGTATGGGGCAGGCCCGACTACTGTAATGCAGGTCGGCCTAGACGTGTGTACTCACTCACAGAGAATGACGTCTTATCTTGATGATTCCCGCTTTCCTGGCTCTCAGAGAGTTCTGAGAGCACGGGGGGGGGGGATTATACAAATTCTTCGCGTCGCGCGTTTCATCAGAAACGCGCCTCCTCGACAATAGAGGGAAACGGGATCATGAATACCATGGCAGTTTCAAGTTTCAAGTTTGCAAGAAGATGTGGCGCTTCGAAAATGGAGAGAACATGAACATCAATTTTCTCAATGTGCCTAGATCAGGTGTATATACCGGGACAGTAGTATACCACGGTTTGGTGCACCTCGTATATATTAATTGAAATACCTATTTAGGTTTCTGAATTCGGGGAGACGAAGTGGCACTACTAGGGAACATATTTTCGTACATATTTATTTGCGGAACAAAAAACAAAAAACGCGGCAACAAAGTATTGGCGTTTTTTCCTCGCCACTCTATTATTTCAGGAGAGAGATAGTGGCGAGAGGCCCCTTCTTGAGGGGTTTTCACACCTACCTCTCAAACTTAGCGGGACAACGATCCTTTATGGTTTACCATCCGGGGTATACACCCATATCCTTTGCCGCCATATTTCTGAGACCAAGAGAAGATGAAACAGCGACAACGGGTGCCAGAACGATCGGTCCGACATAGTAGTGGCGAAAGTCCCTTTTTATTGTTGGATTTTCACAACAACAACAAAAAAAACTATGAATCTAATATTTTCATCATACTCACTGCTATTGCACAGCCCATACGCTTTGGGTAGGGAAATAAGTAGCAGGAAGCTCAGGAGCCACGAAGTGATACCATACCATAGCGTTATTGTTCTCTGGAAAATCCGAGCCCACGTGCGTATGATACATGCAGATGTGCAGTGTTATCAGGCTTAGATTGGGTAGGCGATTGGTTAACCTTTTGCCTTTAATTAGCCCAACGGACTGAGACCCTCACAAATAAATGGCGTCGTCGGCAGGACATGGGTTGTTGGTCGTGAGTTCGAGTCTCACGTCCACCATGAAATCGCTTTTCCAAAGATCAAGTGAGTTTCCTCATGACAAAATGTCAAGAACCTGAACAATGCTTCTGGATCCCCAGAAATTGGAACCGCGTGTGGTCGCGCGTCGACCCGTTAAAATCCGGTCCGTTCCAGGGGGGGAGAGTGTTATGAGGCTTAGATTGGGTAGGCGATTGGTTAACCTTTTACCTTCAGCCCAACGGACTAGGACCCTTACATGTCAGTTCTGCTCTAATTTCCTCTTGAGGGAATTTCCTTTTTAGCAGCTCTATGTTCCCATGAGCTGATAACAGCTGATGATGTACGTGTGATACTTCGCGCGCACGGTACTATGCACTAATACCTACAGTAGTAGCAGTAGTAGATCATTATGAACGCAGCAGCGAAATACGTCAAGCTAACGCGCGTCTTTGTTTGTTGGGGAAAGTTGTTGGTCTCATCGGCACTTGTTCATACAACGCGTGACCCAAAAACTTTCTGGGTCTAAAACTCGAAAAAATACATAATAAAGCGGCGTCGACATTGAACTGTAGAGGGGTCTTGGTGCGACCGGCTTGAACCAGCTCGTACATGCCAGGTACAGTAAGTAAGTCTGTCCCGTACAGTGTGTCGGCAGTTCTGAAAGGGTTAACCCCTTTTGGGGACCCTAACCAATCCTCGATAACCTTTTTTGTTGGTATCAGCCGTCTACGAGCAGCCGGAGGGCCGTAGCAGTAGTAGGGGGGTAGGGCACTGTTGCCCCCGTGCCGTGCGACCCCTTGCATGCAACCATGTGTATCTGGGATACCAATCTGTATCCTCCCCCAATCACGCAGTGGTGGCCGTTGTGCTGTAATCGTTCCTTTTTACTGTGTACCGTCAACTTTCCCGTCTGCAAGTCTCATTTTTTTCTCAAAGGCGTTTTTTTTTATCGAGTACGCCTCAAATGAAGAGCCTCAGAAAAAAAGTACAAGGTGCCCCTGTTTCGAACCATGCTTCTGCTGTGTGTCCCCGGTATACTGTTACCCGTTAGTATAGTGCTGTTGGAATAAGCGTGTTATTCCCCCCACTAAAAAAACGCAGACAGGCTTGTCGATCCGCTCATAAGAAAAAGTCCATCTTGAACGCGTAACAATGCAAATTGCCACCTGCTTCGCTGTGCGTTGACTCCGCCCACGAATCTTGTGCTTTTGGGGACGCAACGGATGGATATCAGCGGGCATGCGCAATAAATGCGCAGTCTGCCGCGTTGCTCTCGTTTCCCCCCAGCTTCTTACGTGAGTTGAAGCGTCACAACCTATATACTGGTGCATCGTGATCCATTCGCGCTCTATACCCTGCCGACCGTGACAATTTATATATATATATACGCAACACCCGCAATCTGGATACCACCACCACAGTACACCGGTCGGTAAATCTTGAGTAAGGCCATACAACTTTCCACATGAACTTTGTCGCCCGGGGTATGTCGTGTGCCCCACCCCCCCCCCGACCCCGCAGAGGTATGCCGTACGAGTAAGATCAAACCCCGAAACTGTCATCAACTATTGGGTGGATACCCTTCAAGAAACAAATCACACCAGCAGCAGCAGCGGTAACCGCCGGAGGGAAGAGCTGAGTACTCAGGTCCGATACTGTTGCCGCAACGCACGGATGCCGACGGGGGGAGGGGGGGGGCAGATTATTTACAACCTTTACCAACCCCCCCGCGTGTCGCCCCCCCCCCCCCCCCCCCCCCCCCCCTTGTTATCAAACTCCCCCCACTGCCTTATCCGGATGTATCGGCACACCAGACGCCCTGAAAACACGGTTGCTGCTATCCCACCCTTCCTTGTTGTCGCTGTTCGTTGCTACCCCGTCCCCCTAGAACAGAGGAGCTGTGTATACTACTGTACCTGATATCGTTTTCTCCAGGGGTGCGTTCGATACCATCCACCTTGGTAGAACCACCCCTGGTAGCATTTCTGCGAAGACCCCGAATTGTTTCCCCTTTGGGGGTGGCGTCAGCGTTCATGTACCCCAACGGGCACACCTACAGCTTGCTAGTAACACGCTACTGTAAATACAAAGCAATGCGTGCACTACAGACCCGCCGTGCGCTTGGTGACACGGGGGTAATGGCGCGGCGTCTCTCCGTGTTGAACGCTTCTACAGTGCACCTCCCCGTACTTTATCTCCTCACATTTTATCACTCGGCTCTGCTGTATGCTACGGTGCAGTGGTTTTGGTTTGGTTATATATAGCGCGGGTCAGGGTTGTGTTGCATGAATAGCAGTTGCGCCAAGTGTGCCGATCCTGAATGCGATAAATATACGGCGTAGGTATAAGTCGTCCCCCTGGGCTGACGCTTCGGGTACAACTCTATGCTGCCTCCTTGCTAGACCACCATTTTGAAACGTACGCGAGCTTTTCTGCGCCGTCACCTCAGTTAGTTAGGCAGCAACTTCATCCCGTGGCAGCAAGGTATGCAAAACCTGCCGTATGGACAGCTGGCCTAAGCAAGCGGTGCACCCGGCATCGAGCGGAAAGATTTGGTCGGCTCTGAGACGCGACAAGACCGAAATTTTTGGAACGCCCATATTTTTTGTACGGAATCGGCATCCATGTGCGCAGCGGCGAATGTGATACTTCGTAAAATATTACGTCTTAGGTCCCCCCCGCCCGTTATTTAGATACTTGGGACTGCTGCATCTAGCTTGCAGTGTATTGAGGGGGCGCTATACGGGCACTGCAACTACCCATTTTGTGCTTCTATACACCGTCACGATAGTAGCAGGGACGCATCTAGTTCACCAGTTTTGTTGCTTGGACTATTTACTTTCAAGCGGATTATTATTTCCCGCATCGCACGCCTTTGACCCCGCGTTTTCGTTTGGCTAAGTAAGGTCAATACATATTCCGTAGCAAAGAGAGTCGGGTCGCAGTCTAGAGATACAAGGATCGCGCCGCGTTCCACTCTCATAGATCGTTGCTTTCACGCATCGCGTTCGAATGAAATCGGGTGAAGAGCACCGGGGCTAGCGTCAAACGCACGTGCTTGCTGACCTATTCACTGGAAATTCTTGTATTCCACGCGTTAAACCCCCACCACGTCCATGTCCACGCAAATACATAGCCTTCAGCACATAGTCACGTGCCGGAAGCGGCGTACCCCGCACTAAGTTCGAGAAGCGTGGATCCACCCGTGGCGTGCCTTACAGTATCGCTTGCGCTTGCTAGACCGCCCACGTTTCACGTGATCACACTCTACGTCGCTTAGCTATGTGAACCCGATAGCTTCCTCGTCACAAACGGCGTGCCGATTAAACTAATAGTCGATTGATCGATGCGGACAAAGGTTCCAGTAGCATAACCCTCCTGAAACTCCCCTCCTCGTGGGTAAGGCTAAACGTCACATACTCTCATATAAACGATATACGTGATACCTTGTATATGCTTCGCACTGGTTTGACTATAATACATACGTAGATAGCGAGTCCCGTGACCTATTCCAGGCTCCGCCTTAGGAGAAGAACATAACTCAACACAAACGCCTTTTTATGTTTCGGCGGCCGACCAGATTCCGAAAGAAGAAATCATTCTAACCGTTATGCCGGCAGGCGCCTCGAAAATTCCACGGAAGTTGTCCCAATGAATCTTCCCTGTTGGTGGATCGCTGTGTCGTGATAGCACGAGCCTTGATGCTAGACAATATTGTGTTAGCTCTAACTGCTGGTTTCCCCAAGCGCGTGGCTAATGTCTCTCTTTCGTTCGCATGCTCGCACTCTCGGTCGTCACAGGAAGCCCAACGATGTGGTCACACAGCACAGAAAACGGGCAACAATATTGTGGATAGGTCTGCTGCTATCGATCGTGGGATGTGAGGAACGTAAAAATGGTAAAGGCGTCGTGCAGGATATATGTGCCCATTATCAACGTATGCGCGTCTGTCTGTAGATGGCGTACGGCGAACATCGGACGCTCAGGGAAAATAGAAAAGTGGTCCCTATTGCTATGGCCTTCGTCGTGATCAGAAACCCGCCTTCGCTCGTAACACTATATTATTGCGAAAGTACGGCCCCTTGAAATTCAAGGATGCACTTGGTTGATGATGTAGTATTTGCTCTACACTACTAGATCTGGTATTCCCCCTCCCCCAATACTCGGGCCAAGCGTATACCAGGTATGCAGTAGCTATCACTTTCGACTGCCCAGGAGAACCTCCAACTTCAACTTGATCAGTCGTCGTTTCCTTCTGTCTCCCCATCCAGGCTCTGGCAAATGTAATGCGTGCGCCCGTACGCGGTTGACCATATCTCCGCTAGCTATGATGTGATCCACTAGGTGTAGTGTGCGACAAGCGGATCGTTCCCTGGTACACCACGCCGTAACATGCAACAGCGGAAGTCGCCAACTGCAAGAGAGCTGTGGACCCAAACGCGAGGTCGATGAAAACGCAGACCCGAGGAACTGAGGGCAGCACGTATCGTTTCTTTGTGAAACCTGGTACCCGTTTTACGCAGCTAGAGGTTGCACCACGCGCCATGCCCTTGTTGTCTGGTTGGTGTCATGCGATGAATGTTTGCTCGTTGCCGTTTGGTCAACATGTGTAATACCAAGTTTATATCATTGATATTCATCAACACATGAACGTTCCGGCTCGTTGTTCGCGTTAAGTCGTGATTTGGCAGATCGTGTCACTTGTCGGGAAGTACAAGAGCCCCACTACGAGCTTCGAGGTGTCGGTGAGCGATGACCGCAGCGTTGGTTGGTTTGAACACGCCCGGACAAGTTGTTCCCACTGCGCTTTTAACAGTATTATTATAGGGGGGGGTTCGCCGTGGGGGGCTGACGCCCCCCTGACGCTTCGCGCATGCCCGTGACGGCGAAGAGAGGTTGAACAATAGGTTGGCCTAGATTGCACAAGAGCGACTGTACTACCAAGGGGTGAACTTCAACCGTCAAGAATGTTCGTTCGTGTTAATATTCTCAGTTTGTAAAACTGAGTCTCTGTTTTGGTATTTGCTCACCTGCCTGTCTGCCTGCCTGCCTGCCTGTCTGTCCGCATTCCGTAGGGTTTCGAGCGTATATTAACTCGTTCCAATGACCGATGTTCTTCGCTCGTCGACTCATATCGAATTTTTGTATGTGCAATTTATTGTGTCCATTTCACGCTGTAAACAAAAATAGGGCTACCCGGCACCATACACCGCCTGGTATACGGTGTGGGTGTGTTCGTTACACCAACCTGCTTTTTCCACCCGTCAGCATCCAGGACATCCTGTGTCCATGCCATATCCTAGACAGAGACAAGCTCGCGCGACAAGAAGTTGTAGCATTTGTACAAGGTTTCTGCGCGGTGACGCGCATCACTTAAGTAATACCTGGTATATTTAGCACGGCAAAATCATATTTCACTGCGATCGACCTCAACGCTGTAGTACTGGTGCAGGTGCTCGTGCCGCTGCGGTGCGCTGCAGCTGGTAGTACTACATTTGAAACCGAAGTGTTGCTCCTGTGTCCCCGGGGTCGTCCCTGGCTTGTTGTATGCCTGGAGGTTTGCCGGCTGGCAGCACCTGTCGCCTGTTCCGGTCCAGCTGGCGGGACATGTGTCGTTAGTACTATATCACGAGGCTGAGAACGACAACAACACGTCCATGGCATGCAACAGCCGCCAACGCAGTAGCTTATGCAGTTGGGAGCGTGACCACTGTCGTAGATCTGCCACGTTCATCTTTCCCACTCTTATAATAGGCTGTGGAAGAGTCCGGTGCACCAATACCAACGACACGAAGCAGAAACATATGTTTTACGATACTAAACGTCCTTTACGAAGCACGACGAATATCAACATATCCCCGCCAAGTACAACCACGAGCAGTACCGATGGAAGCAACACAATTAATCGAAGTAACCACGATTCTTCCGTGGAAGTAATTTTTGTTGTTCATTTCCATGCAAGAAAAGCAAAAAATACCATGGAAGTAAATACCGAAAGAAGAACAACGTGGTTGGCCCATTTCTCGGGTCATTTTGTTTTGAATACGGCGGGATTCGTGTTGTTGCAGTTGTTTTAGCGCATACGGTCTACTGCGTGTACCAGACAAGTTACGCGCATTTGCCTCTGTACTCCCAGCGCGTGGTGGTAGGTATTTGCTGAAACAACTGTCCTGCGCATCATCCGCCGCTCGCCTCATCTCTCGTCTAACTAAATACGCAATCAGGACGAAGTCTACCGGTTTCCGTACACGGAGGTGTGCCTCGGGGGAGGACACGGGTGTGGCTGGGAAGGCTGCATCGAGAGTGTCAACGCTACAACAATCGATCCGTGTGGTTCAGGCTGGCATGTCCAAGTTCCATCGCCCACAGAGGTTAGCTCATCAACACAGTGATCCTCTCATACTATACTACGTTAGAATACAATTTATAGTGTCTGGTACAAATTATGCACAACAAATTGTATATCGTTCACCCTACAGGGGCAACTGGTAAAGATGGCGATGAGTGGATATGTTGAACTTATTTCTGCGCCTTTCCTCGATTCTCGGCACCTAATAGCAGAATTAGGGACTGATGGTATCGTTGGTGGTGTGCTGTGAGCGATTCGCAGATTTTCTTAGGCATGTGTTTGTATTTGTTTCTTACGTTTTCGCTGAGAGGCCCTCCTTACGGTCCGCTAGTTCCTCTTCGTACTCGCCAACCTCGACTGCGCCGGCGCCGGACTCAGGAGTGCTCGCGCCGAGCCCAGCCCGGGTGTGCTGTACTCGCTTCTGGTAGAGGGTTGTACCAGGTATGCCGTCAAAGACATTTTCTCGGAATCGCAGACATAGTATATTCTCGAGTCCAACGGGGGCTCGGGAAGAGAAGACAGACTACTGGCCGAATCGGTTATGGTCAACAATTTATATTTTCTAGGTAGGCCAGTAGGCCGCCTCCGACGTTTGTTGTACGTCCGCCTTCATAGCCCGTTCGCTGCACATGTAGGGGCGGCAATGGTAATGATATTGTGTGTACGCACCCCCGGCCGCTATACTTCAGTCGGATGCCTGCGTGACGTTCGACCTGGGAAGCGTGGAGACAGAGAGGTTCGAAGATAGAGGATGTATCGACCAAACCGAGAGACCATATGTTGTTCTAGAGGTGAGATAAAACCAAACGCACGCTGGCAGGAAATAAGTACGAATGCATACTCTCCTACTGCGTAGTATGCTGACTGTGTGCTGTAGTGCTCTTCCTTTATATTACCAGGTATATATATATTATGTCCCTATACGAAGTATACGCTTCAATTATCACTAGGTATCTCCGATTCCTGCGGGAACGCTTGAAGGCGCGCATCGTGCGTTGCTGTTTGTTCAGGCCATCGACATTTCTACCCGCAGGGACTTCATCTGCCACTACAGTACCTTCATTAAACGACGCCGACCAAATGCGTCGTAGTGTCGCCAGCACCAGGATGTGCCTGATTTTTTTTGTAACCTCTGACCAAAGAGTTTTCAACCCGAGCCACATCAATTTACACGTAAGGCGACAACAAACGGTAGCAAACACGCGCGCGTAAGAATTGAGTCTGACTATTAAGTGGTTTCACTCGAGAAACTGGAGCAGTGTCGTGTACCACTGCCGATGTAAACGCCGCGTGTGACACCACATAGTCTACGCCAGGCACACACACTCGTAGTGACGTCCGACGTTGGCAGTCGCTACCAAAGCGGTCTACCGTACAGTACTCCAGATAAAGTCACCCCGAGCCGAGTGCCGTCGTGTAAAAGCGCGCAGCGGCGAAGCGCAATACTCTTGCTTTTCGTGTATATGTATGTATAACGCTACGGCTGCGTGCGTTCGTTTGCCTCCGATGTGTGCGAAACAGCTGCTTTGGATCGCAAATAACGACACGGCCAGCGACGAGAACTACATGTGAGTCGAGGGATCTGGGGGGGAAGAAGCAAGTGCACATATATATATATGTACACGGTGGTTGCGGCTGGCGACGCCCGCTCCATGACGAGAGCCCAAGGCCTTGACAATTGTCCGCCAGTGTTATTATTGCGTGATATCATGTACCATCCCGAAAAAGGGGGATATGAATTATTTGGTATTATAACCAGAACCCAACATCAGATCCCACGGGTATGCATGCGCACGAGTAAAATGTTTTTTTTCTGGAAAAGCCCAATGATGATATCGCAACAATACAATACCAGGTAACTATTGTTTTAAACTTAATTCGCTCGCCTCCGGACAATGTGCAGGGCATTATTCTTCAGAATGAAAAAGCTGACAACAGCGGGATGATACCCATCGGTGATTGTAGTTCAACGAAGCCGTCCAGCGGCGATCGTTGCGATTGTTGCCCGTTGACGCCGTCGACCGGTGCTATCGTTGCTTTTTCCCCGGCCAGCACATCCACACGGATTTCTTGTCAAGATATCTGCTATCGCCAGGTCTCGCGGTTGTAAGGTGGAGATGGTGTGGTCCACCACGTCGTTAATGAAGCCTTTACGCGATGTGTAGTCTCCTTCGTCTCGCAGCATGTCGCAGTTTTCTCGCCCATCGTCAAAGCTGATGATGCCGATGTCGTCTATCTCGTCGATATTGTCCGACTCGTTGGTCGGTGGTGACAAAACCTGCGATCTTGTCTCGATTAACCCGACGTTCTTGCTCTCCGCCACGATACGCGCTGTTGCGGTATCGATGCATCACGCCTTCGTGTCATGGCTGTACCCGCAGAGCCTGCCCCCCTAGACCCGTCCTCCAGCTTCTTGGTGGGCGTTTCAAAAGTGTTCTAAAGCCCTGAAGCCGGTGGTTCTGAAGTGTTGCAGTGCGGTCTCCTTCCGATGGAGAGCGCTGTACGGGGTCACCCTGTTGATCGCTGAGTGTCACATCCGCGTGAAACTCCAGCATACAGTGCCAACGTCTACTCCCCCTAGTTCGATGTCGAACGTGTAGAAGTCGTCGCGCCGCCCTTCTTGCTGCGACGGGATGGAGAAGCCGTTGGTTCTCGATCCGCAAACCCTCCCGGGCATAGACAGTTGTAGTTCCCTGCTCTGTTCCGCTCGAGACCGAGCATTGTTTGCGCCCTAAGCCGGGTACCACCACCACCGGCAGCCTCACTCGCTACTTTACCCCGGCCTCGTCGATGATGCAGCCACTGACGATCCCTGTGTCAACCCCACTTCGGCCTGTGGGTTCTGGTGGTGGCGATCTCGCGCCGTTCCTTCAACCGTATGTGGTCAGAACGTCGTTCCCGTAGTCCGGAGCGGTCGTCGAGGTAGTGCTCAGAATCCCCGCTGTCGACCAGCATCTTGATAGAGCCTTAGTTCTGACCAAAACCGTCGTCGCGCTCGCATTTCTCAGGGTTCGCCGCCCGCCCCCCATAGTTCCGAAACGTTCAAGCGTTTCCGACCCGCTGCGTTTCTTGTCACCTGCCTCGGTCGGTGTCTCCTGGGTTGCCGGCTCAACGGCCGTACTCGCCATGAAAGATTACCCTCTCATATAGCCCCCCGTTACCTCCGATGTGGTCTCCCCCGTTAAATTCACTGGTGACTCGGACCGGTGAGGGCTGTAAATGTTGGCGAAGTTGGCGCTGCCGGTGTTGCTGTTGATCTTCTGCTTGAGTTACTCTTGGTCCATCCATGTGACTGGCGGTGTTATGGAGGGAGGACGACGCAGTTCCCTCGCCGCGTTCATGGCCAGCTGTACCGCCGCCGTGACGCCCTCGTCCACCGTTGCTTCCTCGACCGCGGCCGTCCTTGTTCCTGTGAAGTTTACCCCTGTTGTGCCCACGCTTTCTCGCGTCGCTGTTCTGCGGGAATTCGTTCTTGCAGTGGCCGTACTCATGGCAGCTGGAGCAATGTGCTCCGCAGGAGTCGCCTTGCGCGTGCATGGTACCTCACGGCCGACAACTGGTTTTCCGCGCGACGAGATGCGAGCCAAGCTGTCAGCGTAGATGTTTCTCGGTGACCGCGCGACGCTTAGTGTCCGCTCGGCGTCCCCCAGGCCGGAGTCGAAGTCGCGGTGGCTGTAGCTGCAGTTGCGTGCATACTCGTACTCGTCCGGGAGGCCCTTCAGGATCTTACCAGCGAAGTGTTGGTCGCCGATTACTTCCCCGCGTCCATGTAGTCTGTCCCGCGCTTCGACCAAAGATACAGCCAGATGTCGGGATCTTGACTGGGCTGTAGCCTTGAATTATGTATCTGGCTACGCGGCCGGCGTTCGACATCCCAATGTACTTCTGTACCAGCGCCAGCCACGCTGCTTTCTCACGTCAGCGCCGTCGTCGATGGACTTTCCCTCGAGCTGCTGTACTGGCTTTTGGGCGCCGTCGTTTGTTGCGAGGAAGAGGGTGGAGTAGGCGTAGTTATGGTCAATATCTCATCGCTCTATGGTGTAGATGATGTCCGCGCTGCCCTCGACGGTGTCGGCCTTGCCCGGCGGGTTCAGGCACTATATCCCCTGTACAACCTTCCATAGTCCATACGTAGCCCAGATGAGGTGGACACGTAGATTTTGACTTCCGACCGATGAAAACAAAACTATTTCTTCCGTCAAGTTTCGGAAGAACCCTTGCCAGTGCTACTATTTTGTTGGTCTCCTCCTTATGATCTTATTCTGCCGCAACCGGTGCATTCTTTCATCGTGGACTTCCTTTTGTCCGAACGCCCAAGCTCGTCCTTGCGCTACGGAGCTTCTTGCCGATTATGTGCAGGCTTTTCCGTTACGTGGTGCGGGGTCGGCTTCTCCTGGCCCCAACGCCCGAATATATCGCTGTGCTACAAAACCTCCTTGCCGCGTGCTAGCGGGCTTACCGGTACCCGGGAACGTTGGCCAGCAAACGCACTAATGGCGCGGTGAGCACCCATCCCCCGCCGCCGGAGCCACCTCGATAGCTCTCACCGTGGCGAACTGCAACAAGGGGGGCCAATTCACCTTCACATCTGGCAAGAGGGCAACCGTGCGAGCCTTGCCCTCCGCCATGTGTTGGACGATGTGTCCGGCCATGATAGGGTGTGGGAAAAAAAACATTTAAACGCCGGGCCTCTTGTACCGGGCACGATAGAATCATCGTGCGCAAACACATCGGCCCCGGCGGAACCAGCACAATCGTACTGAGAGAAAAAAAAGGGGAAGTGCCTCCCCCGTTAAGGGGAATCGCATAACTGAGGCCGCACATGCCATCAGGTCCACATTGAAGGGGCCCAACTCCGCCCATACCCCCATAAACGCGGCGGGCGCTACGCGGATGATGGTCTCCCGTGACGGCCGCGAGATGGCATCCGCGACTCCGTTCTCAGCCGTCGGGATCCATTTCAACCACAACATGAAACAGTATTCTACCTGGAGCTCGAACAACTGGACCAGCAACGCATGAGTCTCGCGGTTCCGAGCACGCCCCCGGCTAAACGCGCCCACTACCGACCGGTTATCCACGTCGATGAGCATTTGCGCTCGCCTCAACGCGTCGGGGTGTCGGGTACAAAATTGCCGTAGGAGGTGGTAGAGGCCGTACATCTCGTTCTGGTTGATGTGTATTTTTCAACCAGTCTGGCGGGAAGACTCCCCCCGCGGGGAAGGTGCCCGCGGCCGTGTGCACCACGCCCCCCCCATCCGACGATCCGTTTTGTAAAGACGCCGCACCATCAGGAACGTCGCCTCCGCCTCCCGGTACGCCCGGACGCCCCTTGGGCGAACGCACCGCGGGTGCCGCCGGAACCGGCGCCGTCGCGTCCTCCAAAGGCGGTGTGGTCAGTGTCGACCGCGTGGTCCGAGGCATCGCGTTCTCATCTACCTCTCAATAAATATGTCGTGCCCACCTCTGCTCACGAGGTTTTGGGAACGAAAATGACGAGTGATCGTAGGCGACCACTCCACGATACAAATTCAAGACAGTTATGATGGCACACCCAGTTCCATGATTTGTACTAAATCGTTTCTTCTGCCGTCATCGCCAATTTGACACGAAGGTTAGTACTACGGGGGACCACAGTAAATAGGACCAAATATTGTTCGGAAACATAGCGATATATATATATATATATATTATAGATATGTGTGTGTGCCGTAGGCCCTATTTAATGTGGTCCCTCGTAGTACTGTAGTTAACAGTACAGTAGTAGTCTGAGCTTGTCCGCTGTGTTGTTCACGCCCTTAAAAAACAGTTCGGCGGTTGGCGTTTTCCTGGGAGGGGCCCAAGTTCAAGCGCTAACGGTGGTCCCTTACAATCACATCATGCCATCGGAGGATGAAACTGCGTCCGAGGTCAGGATCACCAACACCGATATGGTAAGGGCTATACGGAAAGGTTTTCAGGGAGATGTCGCTCTTCGGGCGAGTACGTACACGAGTATTCGCTCCCCGCAGAAAAAATATATGAGGAACAATTTGTTCAAACCAAACGTGTTGAACGTAAACGTAAACGTTTGTTTGTGTGTGTGTTTGTTTGTTTGTTTGTTTGTTTGTTTGTTTATGTTCGTTCGCGTGTTTGTTTGTTTGTTTGTTTGTTTGTTTGTTTGTTTGTTTGTTTGTTTGTTTGTTTGTTTGTTTGTTTGTTTGCTCGTTCGGTAGTGTTTGCAATTTCCTCTCACCCCACCCGCTTGTTGCTTGTCTTTTCGTGTACTCCGGCGCATGCGTATTATGTGTGGTGTATTGGACGGCGTCAAGGCGATCGGCAAGAGCGTTAGATCATACCTATCAGGCGACTCCATCACCACCTACCCCACGTTGACCATTTCTTCGACCGAGTTCGTCATTCGAAATCAAAATGTGAGTGGACCCGCCAAACGTGCTTTGGTTTGTCAAATGATGCCCCGTAGGTATAGACCTGGTGATGCTTTGTTCGAGTGTGACATGTACGTGTTGGTTAGCGTGGGGCTGCCGGCACGCGTGCCGTGCCGTGAGCAGAATTTACTGGTAGTCGAGGAAATCGTAAGACACTGCCAAACCTACGCCTGCTTGGGTCATCTCTAGAACAGTGCAAGTAGCCCATGCGGCTGTTGCCATCGACGACTTCGCGCCCTGGTTCCAACTAGACCGTGATCGCAGGAGAGAATATGGCACTACTGTATATACAAACAGACTTGATTTTGGCCGGAGACAGCAAGTTACCCCGATGCCTTGATAACGAGCGCAATTTATCGATCGGCCCCCGCCGCCCGCCCGCCCGTCTCCCGGCGTACAGGAAGTCTACGACGAGTTATACCAGAGCGGACTGTTCGACGCCAACTCTAGCGGTGCCGGGGAGCTCTCGTTCGGCTACCTGCACCTTGGCCTCACCCTAGGCCCGTTCTCCCTAACCGAGCTTTCTGACGACAACCCGATTGACATGCTCGACTTCGTTGCAAATATCGGCGGCTTCTGGGGTGAGTGCGCGAGCCCAGCACACCCTACCAAAAATCGCCTGCATATATATTGTATTGTCCGGCGCTGCTGTGATGGTCGTGAGCGCCGCCCACTGCCCCGGTCTTCAAACCCACGGGTCCTATAGTTTTCCCCTCACTCCCCTCTTTGTACATCTTTTTTGTGGGCTTTAGATTAGGTTTGTTCTCCTCCCAAACCCCCGTTGTTGTTTGTATAGGTTTTAGAATGGGCTTGATCTTCGTTTTCGCTAGAAGTGGGTAAAAACGACGCTCGTCGACGCGTAACACGATCGAATGCGGAAAGCTGCGCTGCATGCGACGCACGGGACACCCCCATTCACCTTTTTTACTGGAGCGAACTACCTGGTAGACCTGTGTGGCTCGAGATCGGTGCTCTTGAAAACCCGGAAACAGATGTCCTGAGAACCACGAAACACACGCCGTCTGTTTGAAATCGACCTGAGGCCGCGGATGGTTTAACCCACAAGCCGCAATAGCGACCAAAAGCCGCCAAACTCAAGCCCCGACCTCTGGGTGATGCGTAAGAGGAGAGTTTCGCTGAAAATGTTCGTCGGCGGCGGGCGGAAAGAGTCCAATATATTGTTTTCGATATGTGGAGGCTGGGGATTCATGTTTACCGAGAGCCGGAATCAGCACTGAAGAAACAAATCCGTGGTGCACAAGCACCGCTCTATAGGCTTGCAGCTCTCAGGTACAATTAGAAGCATTTTGTTGGCTGGAATCACGACTCGACATACCGCGTTAGCGTGTCACGTCCTGGCCACACCTGATACACATAGCGATACGTTTCGAAGCCAGGGGGGGCTCGCTCCTGACATGGCTAGCACGCTGGGCCTAAAAATCTGCGTGTTTCCTGCCCCACGTCCCACCGCGTGGTGCGCGGGGCTAGTCACCAAAACACCGCCATTGTTTCAGTTCATAGCACATGACCAACGTAAAAATCGGAGGAAGTTTCCAAAAAGATTTCAACACACAGTTCGGCAAATCCGCAACCGTTCCTGCTCCGACTCGCGGCCTCGATCCTCCTTGCCTTTCTTTGCGCTTTTGCATACACACCCTCCTCGCCCCACAGAGATCTTGCTGCTGGCCTGGGGGGTTTTCTTCATCGCCAGGCAAGACAGCTCACCCAGGCAAAAGGCTCGCAACTTTGCCGTGAACGCCATTCAGAAGGGGAAACGCCCCGCGGGTAGGCAGGGATCTTCCACGCCGGATGTACGCTCCGACTTGGAGCACGGCGGCGAACAGGAGCCCGGCTGGAGCACCACGTACGGAGGTCCCCATCGAGCTACCGGCATCAGCAACTGCGACAGGCTGTCGGCAAGGGAGGGCCCCGTGTGAGCGGCACGTTCAGGGAGCAGGTGAGACCCGAGTCTGCCGGCACGTGTGCCGTTTTACTGGTGATGGTGTATAATGATTGGCGGCGCTATCAACAACATGCCTGGCCCGGCCAGGTCTAACCCTCTCAAGACGGCAGCCCCGTTTTAGGGACAAACTACTTCTAATTTGACCGGTTCGTCCCCACAACGGGACTGCGGTTCTAAAAGGTTCAAGATGTCACCGTAACTGTAGGGAGCGCGGCCGTGTAGGGCGGGACGTGTACCACATGGTGTGCAACGTATATGGTTCACAAACTCCCCCTTTTCGGCGTGAGTCTTTCAAACGCAGGAAAGCAGCTATTACGGGGGGCCATAGTTAACAGGACCAAATATTATTATTAAAAATGGTTAAACATATGGGTTTTTATGTGTACCATAGGTCCTGTTAACTATGGTGCCCCGTAATAACGTGCTCGCGGAAAAATCGAGGCATTATCGCTGTACTATTAATAACGGAAATGCACCTATCATGTGCCAGATGTACGAGCATTTGGTGTTTACATTTTTCTAACAAAAGTGGAAAAAAAGGAAAGTATTTCTGTCTGTACCAGGTACGTATTGGCTTCGAGTGTTTAATGTTAACGCTGGTTACCATCGGATGTGGAGTCCATCCTCTTCTGCTTCTGGAACGTGGTGTATGCAACGGCAAATGCAATGAAACTAGCTTTGAGTGGGGTGCTATATATTATGTGGCAAAGCGGGTGGTAAAGCTTGATTTTGCACGCGCAACCAGACGCAGGGTCAACGATGTGTGTCTGGTGGCTGGCAACATGTTGGACCGCCAGTGCAAGGCATCTGGAGTAGATTATCGCGTCTAGGTTCGATTGGACCTTGACAGACAGACACATGCCGCGATCGACCCTCCTCCTGGTTTCGGTGGGCGACGGGAGTCTCATCCTTGGGTCACACACTCTCGTGTTAAGGCACACAAGGTGTATGGCATAGCCGTTGATCGTAGTCGCGCGGATGTCTGGTGTATCGGAGTGACTTATGTAGCTGCAAATCATGTTCCTCTGCGGTGACCACCGAGAGAGTTACGTTCCTCCGATGGAACGTACAATAGTGTGTGTGGATGCGTTCCCGGGTTCCCAGCATAGGGGGCAAGAGTCCCTCTTTGCTCACTTGGGTTTTTTGGGTTCTTGCATTCTTGGGTGCTTAGATAGTTCGATAACTCTATATCTCATATTTCTCCACACCCGCCCACCTGGATGGTCCACCCCAAGGCACCCCAAGCGTGTGTCTACAGCAAAGGTATACCCCACTTTAGAGAAGCAACCGACCCATCTAACTGCGCCTCCTCGCATCCCCCCCCGGCGCCTCAGTTGCCACACGCATGTAACGTTACGATTACACGTAGGCTGGGGGGGGGGGGTTAATCTAACGTCTGCTTACGTCCGGCCACCTCAGGCGGCCTGCTCCCCCGGTCGGCAGTGACGAGGACCCGCTGGCAAATGATAAGGAGGGGCTGAGTCGTCACCAAGAGCGCAATGGCCCCGGCCCACAGCCGCGCTGGGTGCCTGCAAACCCCGAAGGCGGTGACCAGCTGTCCACGGGTTCCGCTTTTTTGATAATTTCCACGTCCAGAGGCTTACAAGATGCGACGGGAACATTACAGGGCGGTGGGCACCTCGGTTCACACGGAACACGGCTCCCCCAGGCACTCGCGTGTCGATGTTGTAGAAATTGGTATGAACTCCTGCCCGCGCCTGCCGTCAGGTCCAGGATGTTTGGCCATGACGCTACCCCTACATTTTCGAGTGCTCGTCTTCACGGGTCTCGGCTACTACTGTATTATAATCACTAGACACATCAGTCTGCAGTATAGTGATTCACACGAGAGTCACGCAACGAAATCGCCTGTCTCCCTCGCCCTTCGCAGGCGTTGGGCACATTTGCTGGTCGGCGTCGTTCTGGCTGCGTGTTCCGCAAGGAAGCAGACGTCTCTTTCGAAAGCCGTCGGGCGTTACGTTTAGTGCAACGCGACTCCGGGAACGCCCTCTGGCGTATCATACCTTGTCTTCGATGCTGACCGACAGGCCCGCTGCGGTCTGCATGGTGTTTCTCTAAGTCGTGCGTACGAAAACAGTGCACTGACTGACTTGGAAATTTGTTGCTGTCGCCTTTACTGCAATGCGTGAGGTACTTCCACACAATAGCAGCGCCGGCCACGGGGCAACACACCCTGGTCCCCCTGTATTTTAGACTGGCCACGAGCGTGGGTTCGGTAGGTGTTTTCGTGTATTCAGCCCACTGCGTAGCTTGTGCTATTAGAAGAACGAATAAATTTGTTGCAGGGGGTTAGGGCGAACCCATCGCGCCAAAATATGGAGGGGTGCTCACAGCGTTTTAATTCGGCTGTGTTTCGCGAAATGTTCGTCCGAATCAATGCCCATCCCTCCAGGTCTCTCCTTCGCTTCCCGGTTGGCGTCCGTCGCCGAGAGAGTGGCCTTCAGTCTGCCTTGCGTTACAAGGATCGTTTCGGGTTGCGCTCGGCCGTTGGACGGCACTCAATTTGTGTCTGTGTGTCTGCGTGTCTTTGAGGGTTACAATGGTGCGGATGACTGTTTTGGTGATCGATCCGTCTTGTCCGAGAGCTTCGAACCTGGCACCCCCGTGGGTACTGCTTGTAGTCTACCACACTACAGTACCGCTCCCAGCGATTGTCGCGAATCCCTTTTTTCACTTACGGGCGTCATTTCGGTCAGTATGAAACAAGTAGGGATGTACCCAAAGAAAAGCCGTGCGCTGATTCCATACTGCGTTGGTCTTCTGTGTGTAGCGTAGGACGAGCAGTCGTAGAAGAGCGAAACACAAGCTGTATTATCGTACGAGGGCTTCTTTATTGTAGCGCATGAGAGGGCTGCAAGACATTTTCGTTCGTGGTCGGTTGATTGTATGACCGGAACATGGTTCACGTCTGATTGTAGTGTATTGTGGGCGGATTCAAGTTAAGTTACCGGCAAGGCTTAATTTTGCACGTATCATGCAGAAGTGTGCATACAGCAGTACTCTAGCAGAGCGGGGGTTTCCATACCCGCTTGATTTGAGGTCACCCCCTTGGCATCGCCGCATAGTGACTTGCCTTTTTTTTACGTAAAAGTATGTGAAGGATTTGCCGGCAGCAAGGATTGATCGGTGCTGTGCGCACTTACTTGCGGAAAATATGGCGTGTAACGTTAAGGTGGCATGCACAGTCATACTGAGTTGATAACAATTTGATAAATAGATACACATAAGCTTCCCTGGGTTGACCTCCATCGAGGGGATAGTGTGAGAGACTGATCCACCTATATGCATACTACCTGGTATACTGCAGCAGCAGCAGTCGCAGTTAGGCGAAACGGCCACTTGATGTGCGTACGTAGCTCGACACAGTCAGCAGCGAGTACACGCAGCAGTTTATCCTGTACTGTTGTACCCTCAGGACAACGGTTTTTTCAGACACCAAGCGCGTACGTGTTTGGCTGGAGCTGTCAACTTCCACGTGTTAGGAAGAGTAATGCCGAGAAATCAGGTAGAGTTTCACAGGGTCCCAGAGGGTTTTAGTTTGTTGATTAATTCTGGGTCTTTTGAATCGATGTACAGAGTCGGCTGGTTATGTTTTTGTAGAGTTGATGATGTCGAACACGAGTTCCCATGTGGCCATCTGCCTCTCTTTTAGAGCAACGTCAGTCAACGCCATGGCCTTGGATTGACCAGTAAAATACACTCGTGTTACATCTATCTGCATCTGAAGCCCGAGCTGACCAGAGTGCACTCACCAGTGATTCGAGTGTTTACCCTTCCCCCTTGAACAACTGCTGTAGAAAAATGGTCACCTATCTGCAGGGACTTTCAATACAATTGCGTACATGAGCGGCACGCCGCTACAAAAGCTCCTTACGGGTATGTCCATGCGTGCCTCTGTGTACATTCATGCCTCTGAACATCACCTACGTAGTTATGCCTGTCTGGAGAAAGGGATGGGGAAATAGCACGTGTTTCGCCCCTTACTGTAACGCCCTCCCCTCCTGTATTACTCGCCCGTCTCACCTGCCTGGGTTTGCGCGAGCCGCCAATTTAACTCTCCCATCAAGAAGCCGCGATCCATCTCCCATAGTTACAGAACTAGTCACTTCCCCCGGATACCTCTGACACCCGCCTCACGTCACAAATAGGCGCCGCGCCGGCCCCTTCGGGTCTTCCTCGCTTTCCCTCATGATCACCATGAATGAAGTTCGATTTCCAGCGTCGTTCCGCGTTGTGTCGATATCCGGGTTTCTTCCGTCGCTATTTTGCTTTTGGTTTCTTCCGTCGTCTCGATAGATGCCGTTACGCCCCCCCCCCCCCCCCCCCGCCCTACCACTGCCTGTAGTTCAGCACTTGCAGTACTGCCGAAGAGATATCGCCCCGTATGAGTTCATTCGATGCTGCCGTAACACCTCACGGCACTTTCGCGTTTGGCACTGATGATAGAGATGTCTGCCTGGTCGGTGAAAACCCAACGTGCTCTGTCCCGGGACTGTAGGAATGCGAGGGTATATGGTCATACGACCAAGTATTACATTAGTACCCCCCGCTCTCCCCCTCTCGCACTCTTTCCGGTATTTTTGCCCCCACCTCTGCCATGGACCACGATTTCCTGACAGCCCCCAGCAACAGCCGAGACCATTTCCACGGTGGTACCATTGTTTTTTGGCTCAGTACGTGTTGGCCGGTAGGGCTTCTCCGGTGGGCAACTACCGGAAAGCGTAGTAAGTTCCCTACAGATGTACGTAGTACGTATTGTTGTACCTGGTATGTTTTTTCGGACTACGATACAACATACCGGTATCGTTCAAAAACTGAACTGGTTAGTCGAGTTGCGCGACAAAACCTCTTCGAAGTCAATGCTTTGGGGTAAGATGTCGAGCTCCTCGGAACACAAGGTTGCACCATCTACAAGGCATTGCTCCTCGAGCGAAATGATGGGCAGGTTAAGTTGTCGCGAGTTCTTCAACCCAGCGCCGTTCTCCTCCAGACGCGCCAGTGCGAGACCTTCCGGTATGTCTCCTTGCACAGCCCCCCCCCCCCCCCCCCCCGCCCGAAATGCACGAAAATGATCCATAACCCACAACCTCGTGTACCGTTGGTTAACCAACCCGTCGTATAAAAGGGGCCTCTATCTTCTGCCCCCACCACATGGCGCTCAGTATCAAAAGTCAAGAGAACCCCACGCCCGCCACGAAGCCCGACGTCAAGCGTAGGATGGTTTCTGCTTCGAACGTTTCTCCTCGTCTGTCTCCTCTGGCGTGTGTTTACGTGCTCTTTCTTCCCTAGCGAGACACTAGGCCTGGAAAGCCGCCGCCGGAGACGCCGTAAGTAAGTGCGTGTGGGCGCAGGCCGCGAAGCAGGCGTGCGGCAATCTTCCTGGAAACACCGCACACACACCCCTTCCGGTGCTGGCGGGTGGCGCCGCGTATAGCAGATAGATGTGAATCGTGGCAAAAGCCGCCACGGGTGCCTCTCACTTGAATTCCAGCGGGGGAATCCCCACCCCCTCCTTTTTGAGGAAGTCGAGACCAGCGCACCCCCTATGCATTGTATGAGCTCTGTAGCCATGGGGAAGGAAGGCTCCCCTGCCCAACTGCACACGGGCAGTATATCGCTGAAGCACGGTGGTGGATCACACTTCAAACTCATTCCCAAGCCGCCCGACATTCTTCCACGTATCCCCTCTGGACGGGTGGCATCACGCAGCCTTTTTTTCTTGTCTCGTACCCCAAGCAACCCTATGATTGTTACTTAGTTTGGGGTTTGCTCCGAGGGACCTCCGTTTGTGCTTTCAGCGTAACATTGTGTCGGGCTGCCTCAATCTGACGGCCGTTCAGATTAGCGTATTCCATTGTCGTTGCAGTCAAACAAGAAGCGAGTCATGGTAGTTGACGCGCGGGCTCTAGTCGAAGTCCAATCATATGATTTATATAACCTTCTGAAGTTATCCTGAGCGTCCCTGTGCCTGATGGTTATTATGAGGAAGTTAATCGACACCAGCGCCGCTGACAGGCACCCCTGCATCCCACATCGGTGGCGGTGGGGTCCCACATCACTTTTGCGCGGATGGCAGAAAAAAAAAGAGCCCTCCGCAGGAGCCGCCGGAGGCCGTGAGCGCGAAGCGCGAACCATAAACGGTCAGAAATCGTCGAACGGTCAAAAATCGTTGGATGCATACAAAGAAAAAAGCGTCGCAACCCGGGAACTGAACCCACCAACGAAATCATAGTGCTGGGCACCATAGACCGCGGAGCTATAACCCCCTCCGCCCCGTCACCCCCTCAACGTTTTTTTTTTTGGGCCATTTACAGTCGCAGTCAGAGCATATACTGAGAATAGGAATATTCCTCGGGAAAATTATTTTACGTCGTATCTACAAAGTGGTGAACCCAGCTCCTCGGTATTCGAGCAAGAGATGGGCCTGCGAATAAGCCTGATAGATGTGTTTTTTCAAAGACTAACGGGGAGAGATAACTGGGAGTGAGCAGGTGGGCTGTAGCCTGCTCATCTCGGCAACCGACCGCGTTTTCTCTGCCCCGGCAACAGTCCACGGGTCGCTCCAGGAACAGCTACCGAGATGAGCCCGTCGTACGAATAACAACGGCAGCAGTATCTCGCTACAGACAGCAGAACTGTGTGACCGTCCATCTGCCCGTGACGGTCGCTTTTCGCCACACCATCCGAAAGGAGGGTTATCAAAAACAGGCAGACACGTTAACAAACAGCTATCGAGGAAAATCGTGTTGTTTCATGCCTACAAATTTTTACCCGCACGTACTCGTACACGTAGCACATTCAAACCGCCTCGGTCTACGAACAATCTTCTAGATAGTAAACAGTACTGGTAGAGGTAAATACTGAAAACGCGCGAGCGGTCGAGGCAGCTTGCAAAGCTGAGTACCTACCGATCTGAGGCAGCCCTATTTTCGACCAAATTTTCACGATTCTCCCCTGACTACGGAGCTACGTACCCGATATATGTCGCGGGTGGAACGTCATCACGCTCTAATAATACTGCAGCGTTTCGTGTTTCACCACATGCCCTTGTTACATGCCTGCTATTGGGACTCACGGGGAGTTTTCATCTTGTGTGCGTGTCTTTTTTTTCCGTGGCCGGTTATTGGGCGAGAGAGACGAGAGAGAGGGAGAGAGAGAGAGAGAGAGAGCTCCCCGTCTGTGGAGCTTCACAAATAATTGGAGTCACCCCTGTCGAAGCACCAGGGTAACGGTAGATCCTGAGGCTGCACGGCACCACCGCTTCCGGACACCACCGCCAAACACCGCCACCTTAACCCTCCCAAGCTCGTTCCAAGCAGTATGCCGCAAAATCAAACGTCTGAAGTGAGGGAAGGGCTCAAACCCACGACAGGCATCAGAAGCAGCGGAAGAGCGCCTCCACGCTCTTCCCAGGCCGCCTGCAACAAAGCAAAAATGAAAATAACCTCCCCCCCACACCACGTTTGGCTCTGGCTGTGTCCACAACCGGAATCACCGCGAACGCTGCACTCTGCTACGCGAGGCGTTATCCCCGCGGGACATAGGCGCGCCCACCCCTTTTCGTATCCGCGCCCCCCTTCCCCTCCCCCGATATCCGCCAGACATGCCTCCACCACCCACGGCCCCATCACTAGTAGCCCCCACATGTCGCCTCTTGGCGACCCCTGGTCCCGGGCCTGCTCTACCTCCACCGCTTCCGCTGGCGCCGGCCCCTTTTCCCGGTGTGCTGCCGGCGGTGCCTTCCTCTAGCCTCCGCAAGAACGCCTGCGGGATGTCTAGTCTGGCAACTCCCCCCGCCCTGACTTTTCCGAGGCTGAATGGGCCGTACCTGGTTCTGGCCAGCCGGTTTACGTTAAGGCACAGATGTTTGCAGATTTTCCGGATCTGTCGGTTCTGTTGGGTTTCGAAGGAAGAGCAAACAGTTTGGGGGGATGGGGTTAGGGGGGGAGGGTGGGGGGTGAGGGGGGGGAAGGGATGAGGCAAATGCGCTGGTGTACCACAGCATACCTGAACGATCTTGAGCATTTAGAATGCGACTGAGAAGGAGCGAGGGATCTGCTGCAGCTATCTCACCTCGTGCTTGTGTCAGTGGGTCTTGACATGATAAAGCGTATATATGCTGGGGGGGGGGGGGGGGGGGGGGTGACTGGGCGTTGTTGAGCATTCGAGCGCTCGGCCACGCGATGGGCCATCGCACGCCAAACCCTCCCTTGTTCCCACCCGCGCTGTAACCATATTTGCGTCCCCCTTCCGCGAAAGTAATCAACTACCAACTCCACGCCCCCATATGATAAGTATCTATATTGCAAGCGAGAGGCTGACAAAACAACACATATTTTTTTAGCGCCTACTGTTAAACAAGCAGTAGCTTCTTATCAACCGATACAGCCTAGGATAGGACCGAATGCCCAGGCACGAAAGCAGTGACGGACTCAGCAGTAACTACGTTGTGCTCCGAGCCTCGCCCAACTCAAAACCAAGCTTCCGAGTATTTTTTCCCCCGAAGATGAAGATGCACTTCTTGATCCTTCTATTAATACAACTGCTCAAAATATCAGTACAGTAGTTTCGTTCCAAAAAACGGGACTGCACACCCATGAGGGTCAATCAACCCTTCTAAAACTGCAGTCCCGTTCTGAGAGCAATCCACTCAACATCCAAGCAGTTTGTCCTCTAAACGGGACTAGCAGTCCTAAAAGGACACAGGACGTAAAAAAATCGAGATCGCGTTTGCGAGTCTCCAAAAACGAACCCTATTGCAGCAGTGCGTGACACGACGGATCACTAAAGAGTCAAGAGTTTCAGGCTCGAGGTTTGGACCAAGCTAAAAAGAACGTTTTATCTTTTTTGTACTGGGACACACCCTGCCTTACATGCGAAGAACTCGACCCAGGCCCCAAAGGATTGAATGCTTCGAGTATCACGTTCATGTCACAGGCTGTGCTACTGTATATCGCCGGAACGGGCGAGGAGCTCACTTTTCCCTCGGTGCACTCGATCGTGAGCCACGCGTTGCGGCCCTCCCTACCCTTGCCCCCGCCCCCCTCCACCCTGACGAACATCCCCTTGTATCGAACTCCGTCGATCGTGCACCCGGAGCGCATGGCCCTCAGCTTCTCCTCTGTTATCTGCAGGAACGAGAGCAAAGTACGGCGAAAAGAGAAGAGAACCTGAGTGCCGCCAGCACGTTCCGAGGAAACAATCTCGCGCAAAAAATGTATCCGAGCGAACAATCGAGCAAAAATGAAGGCACTCCCTCCTTATCTCTCCCCCCCCCCCCCCCCCTTCCGCATACGACTACGGCCCTGCATGAGATCGAGTACATCTCTCCTATCGAGTACACCACCCCCCCCCTCCCCTGGTGCTCCGTCTCGAAAGGAATGCGTGGTCAATGATCAAATGACTATTACGGGGGGCCATAGTTAACAGGACCAAATATTGTTAGTAAAAATGGTTAAATATATGGGTATTTATGTGTATCATAGGTCCTATTAACTACGGTCCCCCGTAATAAGACAAGCTACAAAAGAATACCCCCCCGCCCCCCAGCACAGCCGCCAGGAGGGGCTGTGGAACACATTAAAACCGAGCCGATGAGTGTGTTACGTTCTAAATAATTTCCGTATTGCGGGTTGGTACGTAATGCATGCCAGATATTCTCGGTCCGCGCCAGGCAGCGACAGCAAAATAAAAATCTTGCTTCACAACCAACGCCACAAACCGCAGCAAGAGCAGCGCCAAAATGCAGCAAACGAAGGATTTTTTATATTCAACCCGGGGCTTTTCACGGGTCGTGCGTGAACCGACCCGCAGAGTTGGGTCCGGCTTGTTTATTTTCCTCTCACGGGTCAGGTAGGATTGCGTAATTTTTTTTTTTTGCAAACTCTCACGGGTCGGGACGGGCCGGGTCTCTCACCCTTGCCCGACCCGATCCGACCTGACCCGACCCGACCTGGCCCGCGAGGTTCAACCCGACCATTGAACAGGCTTGGTCATACTCACCCCTCTGTGTACTGCTGAGCCTAACGCCGCATCCCTATATACACATGCATAACGTACCAATGAAGAAAACGCCGCCACTACTTGAAACCCCGACCAAAAATTGCCACATCTTATCAAACGTACGGTTGAGTGCCAGCTCACAGGATCAAGCCAGAACGGCACAGACAAAAAGAAAAAAAAAGAAAAGCTCGGACGTGTCCAATCTCAAAACGCCCGGAGGGAAACAACTCCGACACCACATTAAGAAAACGTACTTGAGAAAACGTATTTTCGACGCAATCTACGGTGGAGGTACCACATTTCCGTTATTTTGTTTCTGAGTGATAGAGCTCCTTAAATCGAGATCGTCGGAATGTCAATCTTGTTTCCAAAAAGGATGTTTCTGTACACTTGGGCCATGGAATTATTGATCGGGAAGTCATGTGATTTTTGTTGAAGTCAATTTTCGCCCGAGGATTGGAGCTCCGTAAGTGAGGAGCCTCAGAGAATTTAGGGTGAACCTTTACCGTAGAACGCCTCTTTCTTGAAATTCTGACAGGAAAATAGCCCTACGTAGGAGACACAATATGGCCCTTAGCAATACACACTAAAAACACGCTGCTGTTCAAGATACCTGCTACGGGTTTTCTACGCAAGGCCACGGCGCGACCCAAAACCTGTTTCATCAAGCGAGTAGCTCCATTCCCGCACTTCGACGACACCAAAAGCGCGGTGCCGGTACCGTCGTCCATCGATCGGAGGGAGTGAAATAGGCAAAGTCCGGCAACTCAAAACAGCCCGCAGAGCTGCCGAACGAACTTCAGGCTGCCAACGTACTGTAGGTAGGTCTTGTTTGTTCTTTGCACCAATACGTCCGGAGATATACCAAGCGTACGATTTTTGAGTGTGAACAACCAAACGGTCCTCGCATTTTCGGGCTCTTGGAGGTGAAGTATTGAACGAATGTGAATGAAACACGAAGGAAGCATGAGGCTTCTCACGGCGATGCTCGCAAAGGCTGCTACTGATGTTGTAGTAGTATAGTGGCTTACTTGCCCGCTCGCCCGCCGGCCAGCGAGCTAGCGAGGTAGCTACAGTGTCAATAACAAAACGGATGCCCTATTATACCTATTATACGTATTATACCTATATACTATATCCTCAAACAACGGAATTAGTGTCACGCGTGCGTCTTGGTGAAGCTGCTTGCATACGCACGCGCTAGAACAGAAACAGATAGACAGATAGACAAATAGATATATACGAAGTAGTTATATAGATAGATATATGCACAGATAAATAGATAGATAGATAGATAGATAGATAGACATATACATAGATAGATACATAGATAGATACATAGATAGATAGATAGATACATACATAGATAGATAGATACATACATACCTGGTAGATAGATAGATAGGTAGACAGATACATAGATAGACAGATACATAGATAGATAGATAGATAGATAGATAGATAGATAGATAGATAGATACACAGATAGATAGATAGATAGATAGATAGATAGATAGATAGATAGATAAATAGATAAATAGATATATAGATAGATATAGATAGATAGATAGATAGATAGATAGATAGATAGATAGATAGATAGATAGATAGATAGATATATAGATAGATAGATAGATAGATAGACAGATACATAGATAGACAGATACATAGATACCTGGTAGATATAGAGACGGAGAAAGACCGAGAGAGAGAGTCAATCGATGAGACGGAGAGAGTCCGAGAGAGAGCTCACGTTACCGTAGACGCGAACCGAGTAGGTCCGAACGATGTTGCTGCTCGGCAGCTCCATCCAGCGGGCGAGGTCGCCGTCGTTCGTGAGAAGCAGCAGCCCCTCCGTGTTGAAGTCCAAGCGACCCTGAGCGCGCGATGCCGCAATCGAGAGAAATCGCGATCGGGCGTGTGCGTGTGTGTGTGTGGGAGCATTGCCATGGCATGGGTGCTACTTTCAGGCTCGACAGTATATCACAGGTTGGGCTCCTCGAGTGAGCAACTAATCTTATACTGGAACAGGTTAGCGTGTATGATACCTGTACTGTTTCCCATTCTGGGAGCTCGAGATGACGACCGAAACAATGGTTTTGTCAACCTTCTGTGTAGGAGCAGGGTCAGCGTGGGACAGCGCATAGGTAGGCTCATATCGCGCCAGTGCCCTACGACTCCTTTGGGTGTTGTGACTACTCGGACGCCAAAAAACGTCAAATCATCTCACCCAACCACCCAGTCACCGGTACTGCTGTAATCGTCAAAATATATTCTGGCGGGTCGTCAACTTTCCTCTCTTTGAAGTCGTCCCCCCAAGAGGGTATTAACAGTACCACCGGGTGCGTTTGCTCGTCCCAAATGTGTATCAGGACTGCCGTTTGTAGCGCATAGAAGGCTTGGCGGCCGGGTTCACGCGAACAAAACTTGTTCGAGGTCATGCTTCGGGTGGGAATAGGGAACCCCTTGCCGTGAGGAGCACAGATAATAAGCCGCCACCCCTACAAGGCACTGCTCTTTGGTAGGGGAGCGAAGGTTTGCCCCGGATCTCGCCACGCGAAAAGCCGAGCCCATTGTCTACTTTTGAGGGGCAGGTTGTATCGTTTCGACCTTTCTAGAGAGGGGGAGATTCAGCACACCAGCATACTATCTATCACCAACGAAAAAAAAAATGCCCCAACAGCACAGGATTAGGAAGAGAAAGAAAAAACAAAAACGCTGCCTGCATGGCGGCCGCGCCGCTGCTGCCGCCGCTGCGTTTCTTGGTACCGCGCAACTTAAGGCTGCTGGCACGGCTTCGCCACACGACTACCGGGTACGCAGTCAACTTGTTTTACTGTGCGCTCGTGTCACGAAGCGCTGGGAGCAATCTTGCGGAACTGACCGAGTGCACCCAGCGGGAAAACGAAAGAGCTTGCACAATCGTAGGGGTGCGGAGTCTTTCTTCGTGCTCCCTTCCGCTCACGTACGCGTTCGGTCCACATGAGCACGTGCAGGCAGTAAGTAGCTACTGGTACAGGGAAGATGGTTTATGCCAAGAGTGACAACATTCGGAAACGCACTTATGCTTTGCCCTGAACCCCTGAGTAGGTCTGAGCGTCACACCCGTAACCCCGAAAAAAAGGGTACTCCATACCCTTCCACTCTAGGGTCAAACCGCACTCAGTTCCGTTCGTGGGGACAAACCGCTCAAGCTCTCGGCTATTGTAAACCTGTCTCCGAAACGGGACTGCTGTCCTAAAATGGTGAACTGACTGTCGAACGTTCGTTTCGCCAGGGTTGTGGGTACTTGCTGTTGGGCATCGTCGGATGGCGAACGATAGAATCGCGTCAAACAGCCGTAGGATTACTGGCCAACAGAGAATGTACAATGCACCATCACCCTACCCACACAACGTCCGAAGGGGTGCTCGGCACACAGACCCTGCCGGGCGGTCCGGTCGGGTCAGTCCATCGAACACGCCCCCCCCCCCCTCCTCCCCTCCTCCTCACCGCCTACCAGCACAACCATTGGTCGAGCTCGCACACACACCAAAACCCAGCAGAAACGTATAAATACACACGCATGACGTCACAAATCACGCGGCGCATACCGCGCATACCGCGCATACGCCGCATACACAACGAACGATGGCAGGGGTACAAAAGGTGTCTTCGTGTAAAAGGTGTCTTCGTGTATTTACGCGCTACAAGACGCTTCTGTGTGTGAAGGAGTGGGCTGATGTGTGCAGGGGTGCTCACCACCGGCATGAGCGTGTCCGGCAGCTTGAGCTTGGTGAGCCTGTCGAAGATCGTCTGCCTCCCCTGGGGGTCCTCCCGCGTCACCAGTTCACCCCTGGTCTTGTGGACCAGCCACAGCTTGGGCGTGTGCTCTTCCAGCCTCGCCAAAGACTGCCCCTGCTCCGGAGGACGGGCGGCGCGCCCACGGAAGCGAAAGAAATGCAGAAAGGGCGGATCGAAATTTGGTGCTGTGGGGTAGGGAACAAACAAACAAAAAAAGGCTACTCCTCCTCCTCCTCCTGCTGCTGCTGCTACTGCCGTTGTTGCTGCTGCTGCTGCTGTAGTTGCTTAGCATGGCAAAAGAGCCGATACGTGTATCGTGTATCAACACAAAAAACAACAAAAAACACTCGTACACACTCGAAGCATGAAACTAACAAACGAATCCATGGAAACAACGAACCGACGTTTGAACGAGCC
This sequence comes from Nereocystis luetkeana, assembly GCA_031213475.1. Lineage (NCBI taxonomy): Eukaryota > Phaeophyceae > Laminariales > Laminariaceae > Nereocystis > Nereocystis luetkeana. The sequence continues at coordinate 10,615,077 of JARUPZ010000006.1, forward strand.
TCTTTCTACGATAGCGGAAGGACGTTTTAGGCAGACTACTTTTTCCTCACCAAGTGGGTACCCCGATTTAAGAGCGCCCCTATAACCCGCTTAGGACTGCAGCCCCGTTTTGGGGGCAAACCACTCAAAGTCAGAGTATTTTGTCCCCAATTGTCCCCAAAACAAGACTACAGAGTCCCAAAAGGGCCAAGACAAAAGACCATTCCGGATTTAATAGCGACAAAATCAGCCTGTCCCGTCTATACTAAAAGCTACATATCCTCCAATGCAGATGAGAACGTTTTAGAACCGCAGTCCCGTTTTCGGAGACAAACCAGTCAATCCCCAAGTAGTCCGTCCCCAAAACGGGACTGCGGTCCTAAAAGGGTCAAGAGCGCCTGTTTCGGCTCATCACCGGTGCCTCTTTAATCGGGGTGCCCACTGCAAAGGGCATATCTCTATTGAGGATTTACCCAGCACGCATCACATGTTTGTACAACAGTTTTCGTCCCACGCCTATACAGGTCATGGGATTTCCCCATATTTCATATCAGGTAGTAGGGTACACGGGACAAAGAACAGAATCGACACCGTGCCCAAGCGACGGTAGTAACAGCAGCTTATTATGCTGATGTTGCAACGGGAGCTAAAGGTTAAATTGACACACGACACGAAATTGGAACGTGGAAGTGTGGTGAACTTAAGCTTTATTTTTACAAATCCGACGGAGGATGAAAAAAAAAATACAAATAAGTAAAGACACACCACCTTTTTTTTTCGAGTCCCAGACTATAAAACAAACTATTACGGGAGGCCATTGTTAACAGGATCGAATATTGTTGGAAAAAATAGCGGAATATGTAGGCTCTTGTCTGCACCGTAGGTCATATTTAATACGGTCCCCCGCAATGAACAAAAAATGATACGTAGGAAAACATATTATTTTATTTCTGGCAAAACTCCCAACCCGCTATCGCGGGGGGCCATAGTAAATAGAACCAAATATTGTTGGTAAAAATTGGAAATTACATATATTTTTATGTGTACCGTAGGTCCTATTTACTATTGTCCCACGTAGTAGGTTGTTTTCAACTCCGACATGCTGGCTAATCTTGCTCCGTTTTCTCTTCTTCTTGTTTTCGTTTACCCCTTGGTTAGGTGTGCGTGTTTTCTCAAAGGCGGTGCTATGTGTGAGACATAGAGCTCCTGAAGTGAGCAGCCCCAGAAAATTCTCTGAAAATGCTCAGAAAAATTTGTGAACATGGTGCACTGCCTACCGTAGCATGCGTGTTAAACGTGTAATGTGTACCAGTATCTGGTATAGGGTGAGCGGTAAGCAAGCTCCATGAGTACTGTACGTTGGGTGAGACGTGTACTGTTTCAAGCTGAAACCGCTTGATTTTAAACGTTCATGGTGGGTTAAAGTCCCCCGACGGGCTGGCCGGACGAGAAAGAATTTCCGGGCCCCACGTTCAGCACGCAATCCCTTCCTGCCGCCTACCCCCCCCTTGTGCTGAACCGGCAGTCGAACGGAGATCGAGAGATAACCCTCAACGCGCGCATGAACCTCGAATGCCTAAAGTCAGTCGACGTAAGTTTGGGGACGGGAACCTGCGTCAACTTTTCAGTCGAGAAAACAAAAAAAAACACACACACACACACACGACGTCCGTCCGTCCGTCCGTCCGTCCGTCCGTCCGTACGTACTCACATTGACCTTCACGACGTCACCCTCGCCGATCTTGAGAGCAGGGGTGCGAACCTCCGCCCCGTTCACGGTGACGACTCCCTCCTCGATCAGCCTGCCGTTCGTCGTCGTTCGGCAGCAGCAGCAGCAGCAGCAGCAGCAGCAGCAGCCGAGAAGTGCGAGTTTACGCCGCCGTGGCGTTACATGATTATTCGAAGGAGTTTTCCGACGAAGCAAAGGCGGTGAAATTTTTCCCGTAGACGATCGAGCATGTGCAAACGGGGAGGAGGGGCGACGGGGAGGGGAGGGGACGGGAGGGGAGGGGAGGGGAGGGGGCGGCACAACTGTAAGAAAAACCCTGCAAACACCCAGAGCCTACGGGCTTGTGAGTTTTCCAATACGAGCAGGGGCGTCGTTTCATCGCAAGAGGGCAGACGCATTGCCCTAGCCTTGGCCTCGTGGCCATAGCATGTGGAGACGCTAGACCTTGTAACTTCTCTCACACCCGGGCGGAGCATACACCTCTCCCCCCTGCACCACACAGAATGAGGCCACACGCGCAAAGAAGTCGACTGTATACTGGGGGGCGAGGGGCAAGGGTGCGTGACAACAGTTGAGGCGAAGCAGAGCTTCTGGCGGAAGAATGGAAACACGACAAAGTGGGCGGTGTTTCTCGCGCGTTGCTACTCGTACCGCTGTGCCCTGCATCTCTCGGCCAGGCAAACGATAGTGCGCGACAACGCCTCGACGATGCACGCAAAAAGTGGGGGGCGGGGGCAACCGGGGGGCAACCCGGAGAAAAAAGAAACGTTGCCCCCAAATAGAGGCGGTTTTGCATCACAGCCGTATCGTACTCTGGCAATTTTTGAGGGTGGGTGATTTTCAGAGCAAAGCAGCGGCGATGCACGACCACGCAAACTATTCCTACCGCTAAGAGCACACCGAAACCGCTGTATGCCAAGACTGGGATAGACTGCTTTCAGCATTCCTCTCACCGCTCGGCTTCGCGCCTCGAGGCTATGCCCGACCTCGCTATGCGACGAGACAAGCGCATCTCGGAGGGGTCTTTCGCCGCAGCGCTTTCCTCTCCGGCCGCCGCTGCCGCCACCCCCCCTTCCCGTTCCTCCTCGGTCTCGACGCCGTCGAAGTCCGACCCAAATACGGCAGCGTCTGCTCCGCCCTCTCCTTCCCACCTCGCTCCTGACGCAGATAATGCCCCTCCCTCCTCCTCCTCCTCCTCCTCCCAGCCGTCCCGCTCCCAGCCGACCCATTCCTCCAGCCCCTTCTCCTGGTCGCCTTGCTGGTTCTTGTGCGGGAAAAGGGGGTCCAACCCGCCCGCGTTCGACGATACTACTTCCCCGCCGTCTCCCAATCCCGCAGCATCATCGGCCCCGCGCGCAGTAGCCGGCAGAGTTCCGCCCCCTGGTGCGCAGGCGGTCAGCGAGCGACACACCAGGGGCCGCGGCTGCGGGAGGCAAGACACGTGAGTCCTACCAACGGAAAGAAGGTCAAGACGCCGCCACGACGCGCGGCTGGTGAACGCCTCTCTTGTGGACAACCCTTGTCGCACAGCTCCGGTCGAGAACGATAACGACAGCGCCGCTGATGAGGACGATGGTGTTGAGGCCGCTGTCGCTGCTGCTGCTGCTACTGTAGAGGCTCCGCGATGGCATGATTGCCGAGCTTGACGAGCAATTGACAGCATCTGTGCTGTTGTCGGCCGCGTCGTAGGGTGGGGTGGAGAGGGAACAACGCTAATTTAGTGGTCAAAATTCAGCGACTTAGCGGGCTGGTTTACACGAACAGAGCAGAGTCGAGAGCTATACGAGTACCAGGTATTAATATTACGGGGACCGTAGTAAATAGGACCTACGGTACACACAAAAACCTACAAATTCAACTATTTTTACTAACAATATTTGGTCCTATATACTATATTCCCCCGTAATAGTTTTCATTTGAACAGTTCTGCCCTCGCACGGGAACGATGGCATGCTCATCTTTGATGTTTCAATTCCAAGAGGGGGGGCGTATTGGAATTTGGGCGTTGCTCCAAACGATCCACGTACCGTGTACGACGGTGTATACCGCACCCCCGGTAATAACATCTTGGTCCCTAGAAAACTTATCACCCGGTGTGTTATACTCGGGGGTGTGATATACAGCGCACCCCGGTGATAAAAGGGGGTGACTGATTTGGGATTTGAGAAAGCCGATCACCGGGGTGGTATACCACAGGGGGTGTGATAACAGAAGTAGCAAAGGAGTTCGGCTGCCACACCGTACGCAGGTTGGGGTGTGGTGAAAGGGGTGTGATAGCAGTTTTGCTGCCTGATTCCTGGAAGGCGGTAGAGGGGTGTGACAACAAGGGGTGTGGCAGCACTGGTTGGAGCCTCTGCTGCCAGCTTGCGCGCATGTTGTGGGGGCCTCGGCAGCGGATGCCGTGCTTGGCTCGGCTAAAACGTCTCTGCCGTGGGTTTTTCGGTGGAAGACGCTTGAGCTGGCTTGCCGGTGAGCTGTGGAGTAGGCACCTTCGCAGCAGTAGGACGCACAGGTGTGGTCATCCGCAAAAAAACGCGTGAACGAGCCTTGAATACCGGTAGCAGCAGTCGCTGGCATGCAACAAGAGGCCTTCCCACCGCGATGGGCCCCTCGTTCGCAAGATTTTGCACCTCCTGCGCCTCCCTGTTGCTTGTCCTTGTTGTCGGTCTCCATGATATGTTGTGAAACGTACACTGGCGCACCTGGAGGGACTGCGTGCTTGCTGACGCCACGGATATCTTGGGGGAGTCGTACTGAATATGAGGCATGACACCGCAGGGAGTGTACAGGGAGTGTATCTGGTAGTAAACAACTCCTACCCCCGTGATACATCGGGTGGTTGGTTCGGGATGTAATATATTTTATCGTCCGAGTGGTAGACGTGCTCTGGGGGCGTGGTATACAACGTCTAGGGTACGCCGTCGTATACGGTACCAGGTATAAACGTATCTGCAGTATGTAGTTCTATGATACAATTACCCGCACAATGGTTACTTTGAGTGAGGGTGTACAGCAGCGGGACACGCATGTATGGTCCGCCTTTAGTATTAATAGTGAGACTACAGCAGCAGTAGGGATGTATTCGTATAATACGGACGAGGAGGTGCCAAAGCCAGTCCGTGCACACAGGCTATTATATCAAGACTTGAATCCTCCTCCTCCTCCTCTTCCTCCTCTTCCTCCTCTTCCTCCTCCTCCTCCTCCTCCTCTTCCTCCTCTTCCTCCTCCTCCTCCTCCTCCTCCTCCTCCTCTTCCTCCTCTTCCTCCTCCTCCTCCTCCTCCTCCTCCTCCTCCTCCTCCTCCTCCTCCTCCTCCTCCTCCTCCTCCTCCTCCTCCTCTTCCTCCTCCTCCTCCTCCTCCTCCTCCTCCTCCTCCTCCTCCTCCTCCTCCTCCTCCTTCTCCTCCTCCTCCTCTTCCTCCTCCTCCTCCTCTTCCTTTTCCTCCTCCTCCTCCTCCTTCTCCTCCTCCTCCTCCTCCTCCTCTTCCCCCGGCCACGAAGCGCGTCGACGCAGTCTCCTCCCTCCCCCCCTCAAATGAGCAGCGACGGTAGGGGTCTGACGTCTGCCGGTACTATCTCCTCTTCTCTGCTTCTCAGCCAAGTACGAGGCACTAAAAGGAGGCAGATCCGCTCGTCGTCACAAGCCACCTCCACCGCCATGCTCGGCGAACCCCGTCACCACCCCCAAGCTTCGCGGCGGGCTCTCCTCCGGGGCGGGGTGGGCGCTCTGTCGCTACTCGTACATACAGTAGTCGTACGTGAACGCTGGGGCATCGGTGATCGAAGCTCTGCGATTGCTGTGGGTGTATGTTTGGTAGGTTGTTGGCCTTCGATTCAAACCAGGCCTACTATTGTAGTACGTCCGGAGGGAGCGTGGACCTTGGGGGGCAAGCGGGCCGAGCGTGGCGCAAATGTGACCACATTCGTTTTCAGCACGGTGGGTCATGTATGTGTGTACTCTTTGCGAGGCCACTACCGGTTACCGCCGGTCTTGGCCGCCACCAATTTGCACATGCTCACCGTGAATGTTTTCTTGTGTCATTTGCGTACTCGACAGGTATAGGCATAGTCTACCGGTTACCGCCCGTCTTGGCCGCCACCAATTTGCACATGCTCACCGTGAATGTTTTCTTGTGGCATTTGCGTACTCGACAAGTATACGCATAGTCGACCGTATGTACCAGTGCGAGCACGACGAGGATTAGGGTTGCAGCATGTCCCCACACGTCAGGCTGGGCTGGGATAGACAACAACAGCAGCATATCAGCAACAAGCAGCAGAAGCAGAAGCAACAGCGGTGTGACCGACCTACTATTTAATACCAGGTATCAGCACCATCAAACCTCGCAAGCATGTTTCATACTGGTAAATCCTGGCCAGCTTGTGGCACCGAGTGCAGCATACTGTGGCGCTTTGGGTTTGTCTATATTCTGTGTGCCACCTGGCACACTGCCATGCTAACCGGGGCGTTGGTAAGAGTACGTACTGCAGCAGTGCCAGTACATCAGAACTACTGCTGGAGTACTCCAATGAGAGACTGCTGCTGGAGAGGGGGATCTACGAAGAAACGCGCCATCCCAGGACAGCCCAGGGACGGCCAGGAAACCACGGAGAGTGATTGCTGGCAGCAGCGACAGACGACACGAACGGAGGGTACCGTTCCCCGTTGATGAAAATATCGTGCCAAGGTTGTTTCGTTGGGCGCTCACCTGTCCAGCACGGGCCACCTCCCCCGCTTAGTTGTGGTGCTGTGTGATGCTGTTCTTGCGAAAAGCAAAAATCAAATAATAAATGTGGAGTTCGGAAAATGCGAAGGCGGTTTTATGCTTAGGGGATAGGGACATCAGAATTCTGCTTCTAATCGTAGTTGTGGGGGGCCTCTTCTACGAGCACCACCTCCATCTCGTACCCGTTGCAACGCTCACAGGATACGCTTGCGGACCTGAGGAACCAATTATCTCAGGTGAGAGTTGATCAAGGTGCTGGATAGCGCATTTTGGGCTGGATTCGTCCCCGATATCGACTCCAATGTCACGGTCCCGACTTTCGACTCGTGTCACGGACAGGACCTTCACTCAACGCGTTTTCACTGCAGACGAGTGCGGGCATCGATTTGTAGTTCTGCATCACGCACAGCAGTGGGCCGTTCTCTCAAGAGGCAGGCGAGAGTTCTGGCTGAAGCTGTAAGGCGTGCGTCTGGCTTCTGTGGGAGCTGCGCGATCATGCCCTCCGAGCCGTCCCTTGCACCTGCCGTGCTACGACGATGCACAGCAGCTCTGAAAAACTCGCATCACTGCTGTACCCAAGCGGGTCTTTTCGATCGGCTTTTGCCTGGTTCTCACGAGCAGCACCGACTGTCAACAGCGGAGCGTATGCTGGCAGGCCATTGCTTCGCCGACGCTGACGCATGCACGGGCTCGCTTGGTAGGCAATGAGCGGCAAAGAAGAGCACATCGCGGTATGTCCAGTCCGCCCTCTAGACCTTGTTTGTTCTCCTGTGCTCGAGTGCATGTCTGTCTGTGTATACTGGTTCCTGGTGCGTAGTTTTTGCCTTGTTTACAGAACCCCCCGTTCAGCTCTTTTATCGCGACGTCGTACAGCAGTAGCTGCCCAGGACCTACTTTTTTTCCAACGCACGCTCTGCACCCGTGCCTGCTGTGCTCATCTGGTCTGCAAGGCTTCCATCCGGCGCAGTGACCCAGCGGCAGAGGAGGGAGGGAGCGAGAGAGAGAAAGGGAGAGAGAGCCTCAGCCCCCTAGCCTCAAGCGATGTCGGAGATAAACCAGGATGGCTGCCCAGTGTGGGCCCCCTTCGTGGGCTTCACGGGAGTCATGTTCGCGCTCGTATTCGCAAGTGAGTTGAAAGCAGAACGGAAGCAAAAAAAACATTTCTCACTCCTGCTGTATGTAACTCAAGACTAATCGAATCGCAGACCACGAGCATTCTTTTTTACGTGTGGACGTCTGCAAAAAAGTTTATACGTATCTGTCCGGAAATGTAAGTACCGTTTTGTCATCGATATATCGGTGTAAACGATCCTTATATTACCGGACGAAGTTGATACGTACCAAACCAAAGCTGTCGAACTTTTTTCATCCTCGCGAAAAGACAGCCAGCTCCATCGACGTAAGACGTTTACACATAACCTCTGGGCCCGACAGCGGTCCCAAGCAGGCACTCGTGCAATCAATGTATCCCTACCGTACCCTACTCCCTCTCCCCCTCCCTCTCCACCACCCCCCTCTAGCATGGTAACGTTATGTGATTGCCGAGGGAGGCGGGGATGGTGGGACGATCCCGAGAGCGAAGAATTTTTGGGCGGTCCTGACGTCCTGTCCTCAGGTCAAAAGATAAACCAGTATTTTTTTTTTGCTGTCGTTGGTACAGCAGTATGTCGTTGTTGAGTCTGGGCGAGAGAGAGAGCTACAGTAAGTTCGTCGGTCGATGGGTTGATTGATTGCTCTTGGCGGTCGGTGTGCTTGTGGCTCATGGGTGGGTGTCACGGTAGGTTGCTGTGAGGCTTTTGCGTTGTCGGTGGCGTACAAGCGGCTTCGACTACTGCTGCGGTTGCTGCTGCTCTATGACTGCTTCGACTATATAATAATACTGCTGCTGCTGCTGCTGATGCTGATGGGCGTGTTTGTATGACCTCGAGGACGATCACGATGACGAACTTCAGACCCCTTCGATATAAAAGGCAAAAAACTCGTAAATTTGTCGAGCGCGCGTTCGGTCATCCTTGCCTGGGAGGCTCTTTGTATCCACGTGCATACCAACAACAGCATGCATACAGCTGTGTGCCCGTGCTTCCCCTGGTAGTTCAAGCCTGCTTTGTCTACTGCTGTATATGGTTCTTGTGTTTTTGGAAAGTCATCCGAGTCCTCCCTGGCTGGAATACCTACGCATAGACTTACTTTTCCTGTTTTTTCAGCCCAGCGAGACAACTTGTCCGTACTCGTGTATCTGTAGCTCACAGATCAACATACCTGGTATCGCACTCACCATGTCCGTACATCGTAAGAGACCGTTGGTTGCTGCTGTTACGGGGGACCATACCTGGTACCGGTAGTAAATAGGACCAAATATTGTTAGTAAAACTAGGTAAATATACTTGTAATTGAGCCTACCATAGGTCGAATTTACTACCAGGTATACTTGTAGTCCCCCGTAGTATTTATCGCAAATGATGTTTTTGACCCTTTTAGAACCGCAGTCCCGTTTTGGGGACAATTTGGGACAGACTACTTGGAATTTGACTGGTGTGTCCCCAAAACGGGACTGGAGTTCTAAAGGGGTTAAATTTCTGTCCAGAATCTGTTGCTCTTTCCTTGAATAATCCTCTACCAGGTACCTGGTACCTGGTATGTAGGTATATACGTTGTGTAGGAGAGGCTACCATACCAGGTATACTATGCACTATTAATAACTACCAGTACCTGGTACGCAAGTACCTGGTATGGCAGTTACTTCGAGCAGTGCCACTATTAATTGTATATTCGGAAATATTCTGACGGTTTAGGTTAGTATATCAATACAAAAACGACCTTATATTTCCGTACATGTTTGATTGTTTTTTTTTTTTTTTTTTTTTATCCTCCGGCGGATTGGTAAAAATAAAGCTTAAGCTCACCACACTTCCACGTTCGTGTCGTGTGTCAATTCAGCCCAGTTGGGCACGTTGACCCGACCTGACCCCTGAGAGGAGCAGGTGCGGTGGAGATAGCCACCCGGGAGAGTCATCTCTCCCGGGTAGTGTGGGACTTGCGTTTGCTCACCCACCAACAAAAACCAAGGCTATGAGGCCTTCCCGCCGGACTCGGACCAGTTACGGTCCACCCTACCCGTTGGGGCGTTGGTCCTCAGATTGTACCTTGTAGACAGCAGCACATTTTTTAGTCAAAGACGTGAAGACGAAGTTCCTACGATCGTATGTTACGGGGGACCGTGGTTAACAGGACCTATGGTATATATAAACACCTACCAGGTTTTATATTTAACCATTTTTACTAACAATATTTGGTCCTGTTAACTATGGCCCCCCGTAATCGGTTGTATACAAGCAGCATACGTAGCAGCTACCAGGTATATGATTCGTTGTCGAGATTTTGGTCCCAGTCGAGCTATCTCAGGGCCCGGTTTTGTCACGATGTTGCACAGATGCTCCCAGTATACTTCCTACTCGAGTGCTTATCGAAACGGTGCGTAAATGGTCGAAGTGTACTTCATCCTCCCGGGTATACTGAGTATATTGAAAGTACTCTGGTATCGCGAGCACTCGCAGTACCTACGTATATACGAAAATACGTATAATAGTGCTGGACAGATGCTCGCAGTACCTAGGAGTAAAGTAGTTTACGAGGGAAAATACTTCAGGTGTTTCGTGTACTCGGGGTATTTGCGATTCACGTATCGCAGGATACTGCGAGTACTCGCAGTATTTCGAGGTTGTATGCTTCGGATACTGCCCTACACGCTGTACTTCGGGGTCTAATACTGCGCTGCGGAATTCTGCTGTGCTTCAGGTTTATAAACATCACATTGCAGAAAGCATTGCACGGGTGGTTCCACGTGTGGCAGTTGGAGCAAATTACTTCCGGGGGGGAGGGCAACTGGAGTACTTACTACAGTTTTAAGAGTACTGGCAGTATTTCGGGGGTATATGCGTTGAGTACTGGCAGTATTTCGGGAGTATATGCCTTGAACACTCGCAGTATTCACGGGTTCAATACTCTTGATAGTCGAGTATTCCAAGTATTTCGGGTGTTTGTGCTGCGGTTACTGGTTTTACCCGGGGTTCTGTGCCTATTGTGCTCCCAGTACTCGCAGTTTCCGGCCTTTTGAGTACTACATATACACCCAGTACTCGGGTGAACACGGTAGAACGCCAGTACTGCTACACTCTCAGCGCTCGGAATACAAAATGTACTCGTTGCTCCCGAGTGTACTCGGAGTATGCTGGGAGCATCTGTGGAGTGCTGCAAGTACTCGCAGTACAAAACCCTGGAAAACTTGGAAGTACGGGGGAGTATCCTCGGCGGTACCGAACCCTGAAATGCTGCGAACCCGTGAGTACCCGCAGTACGGAACCTCGAAATACTGCGAGTACTCGCAAGTATTCGCAGTACGCACGCTCGAAATACTGCGGGTACTTGCGAGTACCACTGCTGTAATATTTTGTTGTGAGCATGCTTCGTTTTACTCCGACCTGCTGAGAGCATCTGCTGTGGAAAGTGAGTTGGCTGGACTTTCCCGGCTGTCAATCCCTCATCCCTTTTGGAGCCGCGGTGCCGTCTGGGGGATTGAAATCAAATCAGGCTGGTTTGTCCCCAAAACGGGACTGCAGTATTGAAAAGGTTGAGGACTCCAGTCACGTTTTCAGGATAAACTGCTTGAAATTTGAGTGGTTTGCCCCAAAACGGGTCTGCGACTTACCCTCAAAACGTGAACAGTTACTATTAATATTACTATTACGGGGGGCCATAGTTCATAGGACCTATGGTGTACATAAAAACCTATATATTCAACCATTTTTCCTAACAACATTTTGTCCTATTAACTATGGTCCCCCGTTATACGAATCGATGGTTGGCGAAGTCGACCAACCAACTGGCGTTGGTTGACTATAGTAGGCGGCTGGCGATATTGTCCTATATTTTATTTACCTGGTACAATATATGTATTTATATTGTACCTGGTACAATATTAGCACACGACAACGGCCTTCGGCACACTGCCATCTGTACCGTCGGTGGCGGCGGGTTTCATATCGCCAACGGGTTGCAGTGTCGCAGTAGGTTCTCTCCCCTCTCTCAAGTGAGTGAGTGAGGGCCCCTCTAGGAGAAATTCGCGCCCCGTAGCAAAGAAGCCTTCCGTGAACAAGGAATCCCCAAATAGTCGAACAGCTGGCACCGCCGCAACCAGCTCTTGACTCAAGCTAGCCTACTACCGGAATATATTGCTGTCGACTTGCAGTCATGCAACTCGCACCTCGCTGTTCAACACGAAAAAAAAACGCCATTCGACCCAGGAATGCGGGGGGGGGGGGGGGGGCGCTGCCCATCACAGGACTCGGAGTTTGCTATGTGTGTCTCACGACGGCAATCGGTGTTTCGGTTTTACTCAATGCGGGGGACGTCCTGTTTTCAGTGTTGAACCCGACAATGTACGCGCATGGTGTGTCCTCTGCGGGCGTGCCGCCAAGAGTTAAGCGGTTGGGAGAGTGTCCTACATACACCCTACACGGCCATACGTACGTACAGCAATTTTTTGTGGGGTCTGGTTGGGTGTGGTCCTGCTGCGACACGATATACCCAGACTGCCATTACACGGCGTCCTACAGCAGTACGTTGTCGTTGTGGGTTGTGTGCCGGCATGCCCCAGTCGACGGCTGCGCCCCGAGCAAAGCATGTACGTGCGAAGTCCGAACTCAATTGCCTCGGCTATATTTCGTGTCAGTACTATTAATATTGTTTGTACCTGGTACTACAACAGAGCACCTGCTCGGTAGTTTGAAATGGGTGACGCCTAAATGCAAGACAGCCCTGCAAAGTAAAATGTTTGCAAAACCTCACCGACACCGCCTAATAGTATCGCAGCGCCTCTGCTGCTGATGTTGCTCTGTTTTCAGCATGGTCGCTCGAGTTTGCTATGAACATATAATAAATAGCACTGACTACTACTATTGCTCTACTTTCTCCATCCCTTGTTCCCCACCCTTCCTTGACTATAACAACACCGCTCGACATTGTACCAGACGGCGGCGCGGCGTACGGGACAGCTAAGGCGGGGATGGGGATCGGAGCGATGGGCGTGATGCACCCGCAGCTGGTGATGCGGAACATCATCCCCGTCGTCATGGCGGGTGTGCTCGGGATTTACGGCCTCATCGTGTCGGTCATCTTGCTCGGATCAAGTGAGCTCTCCTTTCGCATCCTTTCCTGTCGCTTTCCTTTTCCTTTTCTTTTCGTTTCCCTTTTTCTGCCAAGCCATCTTGCTCGGACCAAGCGAGCTCTCCTTCCATGCCCTTTCGCTGTCCTTTCCTTTCCGTCGTGTCAGGTATCTTACTCGGATCAAATGAACCGTCTTTCCCTCTTGCGCTTCCGTTGCTTCCTTACCGCTCTCTCGTGCCAATGCCATGCCTGTTCGCTGCACCTCTGCTCCCCGATAACCGACAGCCATTTGTAGAACCTGTCGGTAGGTTACATAACGTATCGTGGGTAAATGCGGGACAATTGTGATTGGCCCGAGGAAAAATGCGGGACAACCGTGATGTGTCGTCCGAGGGCAACCTCTGCTGAGAGCTAACGATGCCGTCTAGAAAAACGGCGACATCGACGCACCTCATCAGTAAACCAGTCGGTGACGAGGGGTCGAATACCAGCTGCCCCGTTAGCAAGGAACATACAACCGCCCCACACGACGACTACAACAGCCTCCGCCGTTCACTGAGTTCACCGGGAGCCAACTATTAATGACAACTGCAGCAGTACTGCGGGAGGGAGACCACAGCAGGAATCAGGACCCACCCTACACACAAAAGCCTAAATATTCCAGTATTTGTGCTATTAATGAGCGTATTTCGCCCTGATTACCATGTTCCCCTATGCTAGCTGTGCCATACTTCACTCCATCCACTCTTCCTGCGTTTACGTCTATTGATGTTGCTGTACTTAGTTTTTTTTCGCGGAAGTTTTGGAGATGACCCTGGCCCTCTCAAGCACCTGACACGATGTTTTCCGGATGAATACGTTGCTCGAATTTTTCCAGCACTAATTTCTATCCCCCCCCCCCTCTCTTCATCCCTTGCGCGCGTGTGTGTGTGTGTTCCTCGTGTGCTCCTTGTGGCGAACTCGCGCTGGGTGGCGTATGGTCCTTCCTTTGCTTGGTTGGTCGGTCGGTCGGTGATTGGTTGGTCGGTCCAGTCACGGCGCCTCAGAGCGGCGTAACTGTTTACTCGGCGTACACCTCCTTCGCGCACCTGGCGGCCGGCATGGCTTGCGGGTTGAGGTGCGTACATTATCATATCGGTATTATTTGTGCTGGTCGTGCTGCCCTGCACCCTTGCTTGGAATGATAGGCCAGGCCAGGCTAGCCCTTCAGCCTTGCAAGGCTAGGCCAGGTTAGCCCTGTCGCCTTGCGATGCTAAGCTGCCCTGCACCCTTGCTTGCAATGATAGGCCAAGCTAGCCCTTCAGCCTTGCAATGCTAGGCCAGGTTAGCCCTGTCGCCTTGCAATGCTATGAATAGGCCATGATGAGATAGGGGAGGGTAAAAGAAGGATATGGTCCAGGGGAGGGGTGAGAATAGAACAGGGTAGGGAAGGATGTGAACGGAAATACTCGTGGAAGGAGGGGGTGGAAGGAGGGGTAAGTATTTTAGTAGAAGCTTGGGCTAGGAGGGTGGGTTGGGCTTGTAAGCAAGGCTCTGACACACACGACGCCTCTGTGAAATGCCGACGACGGGTTCGCAATAACGCGCTGGAACCTCTCACGGTGTTGGTTTTTTGTTTGTTTGTTTTTTTGTCCTCCGGCGGATAGGTAGAAATAAAGGTTAAGCTCTCACCACACTTCCACGGTGTTGGCGGGCATCTGCCGTGGGTCATCGTTGAATATCGCAAGAGTCGATCAGACTAAATAGAATGACGAGATTGGTGTGTTGGGCGCAAGACTTCTCGTGTGCTCACCGCGGCATGTACGCATCGCTGTGCATTCTGCGAAGCGTTCTTTGTTCGTGTTTTGCACCTTGTTTTGTGGCACGACCAGTCTGGTACTCGTGCGTAAGCGCCTTTTATACACGAGCGCTGATGGTCTGCACGTCGTGAGGGCATGACGTATCATATGATGGGAGTGGCGAAGGACTGTCTGTAGGCCATATCGGTTTCGCACTATTACGGGGGACCATAGTTAATAGGACCAAATATTGTGATTAAAAATGGTGAAATATATAGTTTTTTATGTATACCACAGGTCCTATTAACTATGGTCCCCCGTAATATTGATAGATGACGTGTTCTGCGATAAAGGCGGCACATTTCCGCTGAACCACTTTCTGGATGACGGGGCTCCTTAACCCAAAGTCGTCGAAATATCAGTCTCGTCTTCAAAAATGACGTTTTAGTTGTACTTTTGGGCCGAGGGATTAATTATGCTCTCGGGATGCGATTTGATTTTTTACTAAAGTCAGTTTTCGGGTGAGGTGAGGAAGGAGCCTCAGATATTTTGGGGTGAACCCTCTATCGTATACCAGGTATAGAACAGAACGCCTCAGATATCACGGAGTATACCTGGTACCGTTCGTACTTCGAAGTATGTCCACATGCAGTCGCCTGTATGGCATATGTACGTGGTAGGCAACGACTTTGTCGCTCTAGAAGCTGTGATAGGTTGTGGACGACTCTTGGGAGCTGTATAAAACATGCACACCCCGCAGAGCGCCATCGAATGAATTATCACACCAAGCTCGCGAAAAATGAGTGTTGGACTAAATTTTCGATGGCTTCGGCTTCATATATTTTTCGTTGTTAGTCTGAAATATCTGCTACGCGTACCAGTCGTCGCCCTCAAGGCGTTCGCCAACACCTGGGGGGGGGGGGGGGTGTAATCATTATCATGCATGGCCTTTGTCGTGTGACCATACGTGGACCCTCGCATCCCTACAATTCCGGGACGGAGCACGTCGGGTTTTCACCGACCAGGCAGAAATTGCTTGCACCAAGCGCGAAGCGCCGTGAGGTGTCCGGCGAGTCGCATGAAGGGTGAGCTGCATCCTACGAGGAACCGCTTTAGAGGCGGATTTTTCTTGCATTTGGACCCCAAGTGGGGGGCGGTTTCGTTTCCCCACAATCGCGCGAAACGTTTTTTCCGGGTCTCGCCCCTTCGGTAAAGAAAACCCTGTCGACTCATATTGGTGTACACGACAGGTTGGTCTGAAAACGAGAGAAACAGAGCGAGAGAGCGCGCGAGAGAAGAGAGAAGAGAGAAGAGACCTGTGGTCGTTTCCCCACGACAAACTGGATGCCTTTTTTTTCCTTGCCTTTTTCCGTTCTCATCTTCTTGCGATGTTGACCACTTCCCCCCCCCCCCCCCCCCCTCCCCTCTTTCTCTCTCCCTCCCTCCCTCCTTCCCTTCCCCGTCTCTCCTTTTACGTTTCCTGCTTTGGACGTCCCGTGTGTCTCTCGGTCTCCCCTGCTTGCTTCCTTCCACCTCGCAACCCGCGAATAAACAACAACAAAAACATTGCGCGCGCAAAAAAAAAAAAACATGTCTCTGCAGTGGTCTGGCGGCGGGCATGGCGATCGGGATCGTGGGAGACGCCGGTGTGCGCGCGATCGGGCAACAGGAGAAGCTCTTCGTGGGCATGATCCTTATCCTCATCTTTGCGGAGGCGTTGGGCCTCTACGGGCTCATCGTTGCGCTTATCCTGTCGCAGGCCACCTACGCTTGCGAAACGTAGAAGGAGGAAAAAGGAGACAGAACGAAAAAAAAAAGTAGACACACGCGAACTGACCGTGTCGTAGATCGACCTTTTGATGTGATGGTGGCGGGGGCGGCGGGGGGGGAGGGGGAGGGGGGGGGGGGGGCGTTTGTTGAGCAAGAGCTGGCGAGCTGGTCATGGGTGATTGCTCGTACGCGTTTTGTTTTTCTTCTTCCGCTGCCACTTGGGCGGGAGGCGTGGGGGAGGGGGTGAGGAAGGGCATCTTCGGTAATATGATCACTCTTTCAACCGGAAGAGTCTATAGGTGTTGGCGTCCTTGTTTTTTTTTGTGTGTTGTGGCGGCGATGAGGGGCGATGTTTCGCGGTGAGTGAGGAGGAGAGGGAGTGGGAGGGGGGAGGTGGGGGGGGGGGGGGGGGGGTCACCGCAAGTATTCCATACACGGTGATCGCTGTCTCTTCCGACAAGAGTGTGTGAAAATGATGACGCGTTTTTTTGGCCGCTGGGGAATCGAAAAAAATGAGACGTTGCCACGGTGCTCTGGTATTGCTACGAACCCTCCCACGTACTCTTCCCTGTTTTTAACGCTGCAGACTAATGTCCATCTAAGTACAAGTACTTTTTATGCCTCGAAAAATTGATGCAGTTGACCCTTATAAGACCGCAGTCCCGTTTGTGGAAAAACCACTCAAATTCCCGAGTCGTTTTCCCCGCTGGTACAGAGGTAAAGGCCTTCTGAGACCAGGGTTCGACGACCACAAAAATTGATACCTGGTACGTGTTCTTTCACCAATCGTCTGGTCATGTCATGGGCTGGGCGAATCGAACTGCAGTATGCACGAGGTGCAATATATATATATATTATATATAACCCTCTTTGCGGGCTGTCTGGTTGTCGTCCTCACGTTAACATGACGCGGTTTTCTTTTTTCGTATTTTTTTTGTGATGCCATCATCTACTTACCCTGTGGCCACGACGCCGGCTCCGATAACTCTGGAGGGTTCGTAGAAAGTAAATGACCGGGTGGCGCGAACGGGGAGAGAGCGGGGGGAAAACAGAAACACGTTGTCATCGTGCACGAGGTGCAGGGAAAAAGCCAGCAGGAAAAGAATCAATCCATAATATCACGTTTAATGGCCCTGTTTCAGGGTGCTACGATCAGCAGCGCTTCTAGGGCAGTTTTTGCGGCAATTCCAGTGTTAACTGCGTCAACCCCGCGTGCACAACCCAGGAGCGCCAGGCTCTTCATGTGGCCAATAATGTTGCAATCGTCACGGATTTTTCGTAATTATTTTTCTTGTCTTTGGACCGTAAAATCGGGGTATTTTCCGTCGTTTTTTTTCCTCGGAAGTCCCCCAAGGGTGATGAAACGAGGTCTGGCCTGCTCATTCTTATCGGAGGGCGTTTTTGTTTTCCATATCTTCCTAAGTTTGGAAATAATCATTGGAGAAACGTATCAATAAACGGAGGCGTTTGTGTCACTATTCGTGAAATTCTCCAGAAGCAAAAAAAAACAACTTCGTTAAATTTCACTCATCTGGAAAAAAAAAAGTCGGGAAAATTTGCAAGAAGATTGAAAAATCGCGCGAAAAAAATGTCAGGAAAATTTGGGGAAAAAAAACTCTCCATTAAGAATGACCCCAGTCGTCGTATTTTCTACTTTCAGCCCCTCTAGGCCATAAACAGTCGAGCCACGGGGTCGGCAAGCCCCCCCCTCCCCCCTCCCTATCGCAGACTTGGTACAACCTGCGTCCGTCGTTTGTCCCCAAAACGTGACTGCATTTTGCACTATTAATAAAAGCGTCTAGAACTCTTGTGCCTTTTTGTTTCGTGGCCGACGATGCCACTGCCTGGGGTCATAGGGCTTACCCTGGGCTGGGTAGTCGATCGACTTTTTACCCCTATAGCTCCGTAGGTGACACCTTCGCACTGGTCGCCAGGCTTCATTCTGTTGCAGGGTCAAGCTGTGGGCGAGCATCACTCACAACGTGGAGGTAGACCCTCGCCGTATGGGCTTTTGCCACGGGCAGCATGACCTCTTCGCGCATGAAACACTCTCATTGGGGGTGAGCAATCCATCGCGGCCTCGGTATCGTATGAATGATCCTCAGCGCTGGCCTCTCCTCGAGGCAACTACTACGGGGGACCATAGTTAATAGGACCAAATATTGTGAGTAAAAATAGTTAAATATATAGGTTTTTAAGTATACCATAGGTCCTGTTAACTATGGTCCCCCGTAAACAATCACTCGTCGGCCACAGCTGGTTCTTCGTACTTCTCAATCGAAGGAAGCAAGGAAAGGAAGCGCGTCCGAGGAGGCTACGTACAAGCTCCCCGCTTGAGCACGCAGGAAGGCTTGTTTCTCCTGGGTTGACGCGCCATCACCCCCGTCTCTCAACACGCCACGCCTCAACCGGAAACCCCGCCGGGATCCACTGTTCAAAGGAGAACATGGTAACATCCCCCCCAGCTGGTTGGCCGGTGGAAAGCTATACCTCGCAGCCATGCGACACTCTGGACGGCGGACGCAAGGTTTCCCACATCAACCAAGACTAGGGGAGGGGGGGGGGGGCGGGGGGGGGGGGGATACTGCTATATTTTGCCGCGTACAGGGAAAATCCTACCAGTAACCACGCGAAGAACGGAACGCTCCCTTCACGGATAAACTTCCCAGAAACCAGCCGATAATCTTATTCGAGGAATGCCTTTCCGACGAGAATGAGAATCGAGTTTACCATTTTTTCTCTTTTTTTTTTGCTTTTAACCCGTCTAGAACTGCAGTCCCGATTTGGGGGACAATCCAGTCAAACTCTTAAGTGGTTTGTCCCCCAAACGGTACCGCGGTACTAAGAGGGTTAACAGAGTTGTATTTCCCTCTCAGTCAAAAGGGAACCTCGAAGATATGTTCATTGGTGATAGGTACCGATCCAAAAATAAAAAACGGCCTCTGGGCAGACTCGTAAAACAGAGACTATATAAATATGTATAATATGTAGGGGCGGGGCGCCTCCCCCACAAGTCTCTTCTTCTTGAAGCTTCGATACATCGAGACTGCCAAAGCTAGTTTTGTTTAATCTTTGTGCCATCGACTGCCGTCACAAATGACATGGTTGGCCCAACATCTTACATCGTACCTTCTAACTGTGAGGGAAACACATAAATGATTCATCTCTTACGAAACAAAAGCCGATATTGTCGAGGATCGTTCGTTCTCGTCAGACAGGAAATTTCCCAGGTACGCTAGGAAAATCGGCTGTCGCGTAGATGATCGTCACGCGTACCCGGTCCGCCGTTTCCTACTGAACCCCGCCGGGTGCTTGCCTAATCCCCAGATCCCGACGGCCATTGCTACGCGAAAGTACACCACCCACGCTGAAGCGCCTGACTGAGATTTTCACCCCCGCCCCGTCACAAATGAAAGATCAGATGGGCATGAAATATGTAGCAGGTACCAGGGAACCGACCAAACCAGAGTCACTGCTTGCTGTGCGCGATGACCCCAGCAGCAGTATCCGTTTCACCAGCAAGATCAATGTCCACATATCAGGGGATATAACCAGGATGTCCCCTGACGACCACAGCCTCCCCTCCCCCCCGCGCGAAACCACAGACCCAAAAGGGACTTGTGGAAAACGTATCATTAATCGAATCCTCTCTTTGCCTCCATAAAGGGATACGCATGTCGTCTACCCCGCAACTGCTGGACCAACTGCTACGGCCACTGAAAGGTGGCACGTCCGTCCAGCACGGATTGGAAGAATCCGGCGTGCTTTGAGGTGTGCGCGTCCGTACCCTCCGCGTACTCACACGTTGTTGACGTTTTTTTTTTTTTTCACCTTGGCACAGCGACATAAAAAAAACGAGAGAGGCGAGCGTCTACGGCGAGAGCTATATGCACGCACGAGTACCCGTGCAGCGTCATGCCGCGAGCGTGTACATAGTACGGACAAAAAATACAACTCCTCGACTTTGCCGCGTACTTCCAGCACTGATGGTGTCGTGATGCCCTACCGTGCCCCGGTACGATAGGGCTGAGTTGATACGCGGGGCTGATGCTGGAATAGCCGTCGCTTCCTGATTGTCCCTTTTGGCCTGTTTTAAGCCCAAAAGGAGGTTAACAACCATTCCTACCCCTGACAATTTAGCCATGGGAGTACTCGCAGGGGGGTCAACCGGTCCGCGGCGACATTTCACAGGCACAAACAACATGTGCCGTACTGAAGAAAAGTTCAAGCCAGAGGCCTTCTAACCGGTCCAGTGTGAGGAAAGCCAACTTCCATACCCTGGTACGTTTTTTTTACGTAGCTCATTTACGACCGTGCTCAGCACATTTTGCCACATGTACCCTCACGTTTGTTTGCTACCCTGGTATACTACTGCTGTTAATAATGGAGCCAACGTGCCCGCCGCGACCATGGACAGACGCAGCTTACCGGCAGACAAGCGGACCGAATACTGAGCCAATCGACTGCACCAGCTCCCACACCACCACCCACCACCCATCACTGTGACTTGCTGCGTGCCTGCGTGGGGTGTACGTGCCGCCGGGTCGATCGTTGCGACAACTTTAGCCTTTCCGCTTACCACCGTGCCCAAACACAACCCACCTCGCCCCACCCCCCCCGCCCCTTCCCGTCTCATCCCACCTCACCCCGACAAAGTAAGCACCACGCACCTCGCCAACAACAACAATACCCATACTAATGATAGTATCCCCCCCCCCCCTTCCCCTCGCTCATCCAAACATCGAAACCCTGCTAGTGGCTGTCCCTGCAGCAACACCGCGCTAAGCCGACCCCATTACATTACGTACGTCTGCACGGACAATACAGGAGACACACACACGCCTCGCACCCCAACCCGACAACCACAACAAAAAAAACAGCAGTACGCACACCTACTAATGGCACCCCGTTCCGTCTCGAAAGGGATGCGTGGTCAATGGTCAAATGATTCAAGGCAAGCAACAAATGAGAACCCCCCCCCCCCCGCCCACGGCCATCATCATCCTTCAGCCTCATCTCCACCTCGAAACCCCACCGTGGCTGCACCAAGAACCGCAACAAAAACGACACCTTACATTATCACGTACGCCTGGGCGGACAAAACAGGAGGCACACGTGTCGCTCTCCCAACCCGACGACCGCAGCTGAAAAAACGGTGCGTAGGTAACTACTCTTCATAATGCCCTCCCGCCCCCCGCCCTCCCCCCGTCATCCCACACTTGCACACCATCGTCGAACCCTCCCCGTGACCTTGACTATGCAAAGCACCGTGCTAAACCTTTACATTTACCTTTACTTTAGGTACGCCTGCGCGGATGAAACAGGACGCACACGCTTCGCGCTCCAACCCCAAAACCGCAGCGGAAACACAGATTTGCGTACGCTTACTACTGATGGTACCCTCCCCCGATATCGAGTACACCTCTCACAAGCGGTTCATAGTAGGACCCAGCTCACCCTTCATGCGACTCGCCGAACACCTCACGGCGCCTCGCGCTTGGTGCAAGCAACGTCTGCCTGGTCGGTGAAAAGCCGACGTGCTCCGTCCCGGCATTGCAGGGACGCGAGGGTCTATATTCATACGACTACGGCCAATGATCCATAGTTATCGAGTACACCTCCCCCCCCCCCCACTTCAATTACGGTCATGCATGA
Organism: Nereocystis luetkeana; assembly: GCA_031213475.1. Classification (NCBI taxonomy): domain Eukaryota; class Phaeophyceae; order Laminariales; family Laminariaceae; genus Nereocystis; species Nereocystis luetkeana. The sequence continues at coordinate 10,636,875 of JARUPZ010000006.1, forward strand.
CATGAGTATACCTCCCCTCTCTCCGTGCTTACCATGCCACAGCCTCCTTCTAACATCGAAACCCCACCGCGTGTACCAAGTATTGAGCACCTCACGTAGGTCTGCGCAGACGAAATGGGGACACACGCTTTAAACTCCATCCGACAACATAAGCGAAAAACACGACAGGGCGCACCTACTATCAATACGTAGTGCCCGCGCGTGCCAACCATGCCACAGCTCCATCTCAACATCGAACCCCCGCCGTCACTGTACCAAGCACCGCAGTAACGCAACCCATTGGATTACGTAAGTCTGCACGGGTAGAACAGGAGGCACACATTTCGAGCTCCAACGCGGCGACCACAGCGGAAAAACAGCAATACACACACCTACTACGACTATACTACTGTAGTACTCCCCCTCCGCTACCATCCCACAGCTTCATCACAACATCGAAACCCCTAGGTGACTGCAACCGCTCAAGAAACCCGACGCAAGCACCTTGCGTACGTCTACGCGGCCAAAACAGAAGGCAAACACTTCGGAGCCCAACACGATAACCACAACACTTCAAGAAACAAACACCAACAGCAACTACTAATAGCACAGCTACAGCTGCTGCCTCTGACGTCGACTCAGAGCTTAATCGTCTAAAGCTGGCGCCCCTCTTGCTGGCTTACGGCTCAATCAAAATAGCCTTCTCATCGACTCCCACATCAACGGGCATAGCTAAAGCCGCTGTCTTCCTTGCCGATTCAGAGCTCAACTAGCATAGCCAGAGCCGTCTCCCGCACCGATTCAGAGCTCGACTGCAGCAGCGAAAGCTGCTCTCGTTTTTCAACTCAGCCCTCGAATCGCACAGCTAAACCTTCTGCCGCTCCTATCGACTCATAGCTTTACTGGTAGAGGTAAAATATGCTGTCTCTTGTACCACTTCAGAGCTCAACTAGCCCCGCACGAGCTGATCTCTCTCTCGTCGAATCGGAGATCAGATAGCGAAAGCTAAAGCTGCTGCCTCCCACATCGACTCAAGAGCTCAATTGGCCAAATAAGACGCTGTCGTTCTTCTTATAAACGCAGACCTAGTGCTGCAAAAGTTAAGCGAGTTATCGATCACATTAACTCTGCCCATATATAGCTGACGCAAAAGCTGCCGCCTCTCTTGCCGACTCAGAGCTCAACTACAAAACCCTACAGCTGAAGTCTCTCTCACCCACTCAGAACCCAATTCGCACAAGTAAAATAATGTCCCTCTTACCGAGCCACAGCTCAGCTTCTTCGCCGAGGAGGACGCTTTTAGCGAGCCCCGTCAGAAAATCAGCCGCCACCCATCGTAGCAGCAGCAGCAGCAGCAGAGGCAGCAGACAAGGAGGAAGAGGGGGACGTGGCGTTGACCGCCGTTCCGGGAGTCGCGCGCGGTAGTGATCGTCTGCCGATAGCGGCGGTGGAAGTGGCAGTGGCGGCAGCAGTAGCAGCGGCTGCAGCAGAGGCAGCAGCAGCAGCAGCAGCAGCAGCAGCAGCAGCAGCAGCAGAAGCAGAGGCAACAGCGGCAGAGGAAGCAGCCCTAGAGGCTGTGTGGTGGTGGGCCTACCGGCACGGAGGGGCAACAGGCCGCGGCGGCCAGAATTGCAACGCCCGCCATCGACGACAGACGGGAGTAGCATCCCGAGCGCAACACAGCGGCGGCGGCGGCGGCGGCGGCGGCGGTGTTGGTGGCGGTAGCGGTAGCGGTGGCGGTAGCGGTAGCGGTGGTGGCGGTATTAGTGGTGGTGACGGCGGCACCGGTGGCGTCTGTGTTGACGGCGGGATGCAACGGTGATGGTAGCGGTGGTTGCGGGCGGCAGCAATAGACGCGGAAGCGGCAGAAACGGTCGCAGTGTCAGCGTTTCTTCTGGTCCTTGCCGCTCGGCGCGACGCCCGCCCCCCCTGCCCCCCCCGCCCCCTCCACCACCCCCTCCTCCTCCGGTTCCATCTTAAGAGCAGAGGAGCCTTCCACTTTAGCGGAGGCTAGAGAGTTGCCCTGTGCCGGTGGCAGGCACTCGACGGAGTAGCGTGGGACCACGGAGCACCGGACAAGCCCCGCCTGGCCTCCGGAAATGACAACACAGATGGGCTTGCCGTCGACGGTTTCAAGCGGAGGAGGAGGGGGCGGTACGTGGATGACGCGTGTGCATTGCTGTGGTTGGTCGACGAGAACATGGGGCGGAAGGGGAGAGCGGAGCGAGTGGGGGGGGGGGGGGGGGGGGGGAGTGTAGGGAAGAAGGTGGGGGGCGGGGAGGGGGAGGGACGAGCATGGGAGGGGGAGGGGGGAGGGGGAGGGGAGGGGAGGGCATGAGAGGGGAAAGGGAAGGGAGGGGAGGCGGAGGGGAAGAGGGAGGGGAGGGTAGGTGGGGGGGAAAAGGGAGGGGGGGCGAGGGGCGAGGGGAGGGGAGAGGAGGGGGGGCGAGGGGCGGGGTTACTCGCGTTTTTCGTTCCCTACTACGGTACACGTGGAAGGGGGCTCCTTGGAAAAGAGGGCTACGGGCGTGAACGTTGCGCCAGGCGTTTCACCCGACCACTTCTGGACCCGACGACGATGACGACGACGAAGTAGGCGACGATCGCACGGAACGAAGACAGTGAGCAAAACAAACAAATATTCCCGAAGTCCCAGCTGACGTACGAAGCAAGATAGCTCGAACACGGACTACCTGGTGCGTACTTGTGTTGATAGAGGTAACATTAACGTTACACAACGGGGAAGGGGGAGAAGGGAAACACATTGAATAGGGACCAAGAACCAGAGAGGTACAAAATAAAAAAATTAAAAATTAAAAACATCGCACTCAAAAGTTAAGGACGAACGAAACGGGGGAGGACAAAAAAAAAACAAAAAAACTCGTACTTGCATAATTTTCAAGGAAAATGCAAAAAAAAAACAACATGAAACAGTTCACGGATAGGACTTCCAAGAGATGTACTCGGACAACGCTTATTCCCACCCACCTGAGGACTGGACAAAGCAAATTACAGACACGTACAACGGAATCGCCCCCCCCCCCCCCCCCCGTCCCCCCCCCCCCCCTCCACCGCCTCTCACCAGCAGCCCTGTGAGCGGAGGCATCGTGGCCTTCCACTTCACGGCCACCACGCCCTCGGACTTGATCCCGCCGAAAAGCCGCAGAAAAGGCGCGCCCCTCCTCTTGCCCTTCCCCTCCTGCCTGAGCTTCTCCCTCATCTGGCGCCGCAACCTTTGGGCCTCCCCATCCTCCCCTCCCATATCCGCCTCCTCGTTCTCCTCCTCCTCCTCGACGTCCGATTCCGCCAGCCACGGCTCTCCCTGCTCGACTAGACGGTCGTCTGGCTCTACGTACTGCGGCGGAGTTCGTTTTTCCGGCGGAGAAGAGGGGACGGCGGAGGTACTCGTTGTCATGCATGGCCGTAGTCGTACGTACTACCGTGGACCCTCCCACCCCTACATGCGAATGTCGGGATGAAGAACGCCGGGGGGGGGGGTGGGGGTGTACTCGATAGGAGAGATGTACTCAATCTCATGCATGGCCGTAGTCGTATGACCATAGATCCTCGCATCCCTAGAATGCCGGGACGGAGAATGTCGGGTTTTCACCGACCAGGCAGGCATTGCTTGCCCCAGGCGCGAAGCGCCGTGAGGGGTCCGGCGAGTGGCATGAAGGGTGAGCTGCATCGTACTAAGAACCGCTTGTGAAGGCGGGCATGCATATATATGGATGACAGCTTCAATGAGTTAATTTAATTTCCGGTGTAGGCATTTCCAGAGACAGCAATGGGGGGGGTTCATGATACACGAAGTAGCATGACCATTATGATATACACAAGGCGGCCCTCAAACCTCCAAACCACGGCGTGCGAGAGAAAAAAGTAAACTATTACGCACCTCGGACAGACCATTTGCAAATGATTCCCGCTTCATGCTATACGCCATCCAAGGCAGATGGCTTATTGCCGATCTTGTATGAACTACTGTAGGTCCTGTTGCCCGGTGGGACCCGTGAATTGTGGGTGATGCAGTGGCACATGTTTCTGTTAGAAGGGTTACCCTGGGCTGGGTAATCGATCGATCTTTCACTCCTATAGCTCAGTAGGTAGCACCATCACAATAGCCCACCCTGAAGAGTCGTATTATAGATGCAGATCGCACGACGATAGAAGATGATGACCATATCATCCCAAAATCGAGAAGAAAGATCGAAGACGCGGCTATTCAACACAGAAATGAGGTGATAGATCTACCCCACACCTCGTAGCGAGACGCCTCACTCACTCAAGAGATCCTGGTAGGTGACTATCCAGATGGAGAAAAAGAAACAAAAACAATGCGCACGAAAACGGACAAGCCGCAAAAAATCTGTGTACTATTACGGGGGGCCATAGTAAATAGGACAAAATCTTGTTGGTAAAAATTGGGAAATATATAGGTTTGTGTGTGTATCGTAGGTCCTATTAGCTATGGTCCCCCGTAATATATATGCAGATTTCGAACAACCTCTCGCAACGGCAGGTGAGGAACTAGTATTACGGGGGGCCATAGTCAATAGGACCAAATATTGTTAGTAAAAATAGAGGAGTAGATAGGTTTTTGTGTGTACCGTAGGTCCTATTTACTATGGTCCCCCGTAATAACAGATAATCTAGACCCATGATCTATCTGATATGTCCGAGGTGTTAAATATTTCAAAGGTGTTTAGTAGCGTCCTTTAAAATGCATACACGTATAACCAGCATACGCCGCGATCGGAGCATCACGCACCCCATACAAAGACCGGTTTCGACGAAATCCTCGATCTCACGGCTGATTTTGTTTTTTTTATGGATGCGCTCTCAGAGATATCGCGGTACGGGCAATCATAGTGAGTAGGACCAAATATTGTTGGTAAAAATAGGTAAATATATAGTTTTTGTGTGTACCGTAGGTCTTATTTACTATGGTCCCCCGTAATAGTACGTATACCCTCGGGTATGTGTAAGAAAAAAAAAACAGGTCGGTAGCCCGGGTACGACACCTTAAAGTATAGCATACCTCTCTGCTATACATCCCCGCGCTTAAAAAAAGTTTACAAAAAAGACAAAACATAAAACGCATCTCCAGGGGATGCGTATCCCTGGCCTCGCTCATACCCACGCGCCTGCACCACCATAAACGTAAAAAATTATATGTATATATAAACATGAGGGTTGCCGACTGATTGGTAGCCTCCTTATATTTCGGGACAAATTGGTCCTTATATTTCGGGACAGAATGGTCCTTATATTTCGACACAGAACGGTCCTTATATTTCGACACAGAATGATCCTTATATTTCGGGACAGAATGACCCTTATATTTCGGGACAGAATGGTCCTTATATTTCGGGACAGAATGGTCCTTATATTTCGGGACAGAATGGTCCTTATATTGCGGGACAGAACGGTCCTTATATTTCGGGACATAATGGTCCTTATATTTCGGGGCGGAGTGGTCCGTATACGTCGGAAAGCGTGGTCCTTTTATTGCGGGACAGAGTGGTCCTTATATTTCGGGGCGGAGTGGTCCGTATACGTCGGAAAGCGTGGTCCTTTTATTGCGGGACAGAGTGGTCCTTGTAATTCGGGACGGAGTGGTCCTTATATTTCGGGACAGAGTGGTCCGTATATTTCGGGAAAGAGTGGTCCTTATAATTCGGGACGGAGTGGTCCTTAGTGGTCCTTGTATTTCGGGACCAAGTCGTCCTATATTGCGGGACAAAGTCGTCCGTATATTTATTTCGGGAAAGAGTGGTCCTTATAATTCGGGACATTGTGGCACGTACATGTCTGCAAATAGTGATCCTTATATTGCGACAGAGCGGTCCTTATAATTCGGGACGGAGTGGTCCTTATATTTCGGGACAGAGTGGTCCTTGTACTTGGGACATAGTAGTCCTTATATTTCGGGACAGAGTGGTCCGTACATTTCGGGACAGAGTGGTCCTTATATTTCGGGATAGAGTGGTCCCTATATTTCGGGACAGAGTGGTCCTTATACCCCGGGAAAGTGCGCGTAAGACGCTCGCTACGACAAGTCTTTAGCAGTCTTTTTGCCTTCCAAGCAAAATATTTTTGACTGACGGGTCTCCTCAACTGGGGATGGAAGTATCCAATGACACTGGGAATATCGTTTGTTTTTCATTCACTACTTTTTCTATACGGCAAGGCGGTTCATGGGATTGCACTTGCAGCCTTCCCAAGGTGAAAAATTCTTCAACTGAAGAACCTCGGGGATAAGTATTACTGTAGATGTACTTCTATCGTATCACTTTTATCGCCGCGACCTACAGTATATTTTCGGGATAGTGTCCCCAACATATTGCGGGACAGAGTAGTCTATACCTGGTACATATCATACATACGTACCTCCAGCCGATGAGTGACCCTGGCCTCGCTTATGCCCAAGCGCTGGGATCTCTTGGACCTGACGAACGTCGAGGGGTAGGCGGCGGAGAGGTGGTGGTGCTCCGACCGACCGATCTCTCGGCAATTCGCCGTCAGCACTCGCACTTGGCCGCTCGGAGCCGTCAGCACCGCCAGGTGAGCGTTCTGCAAAAAATGGGTTTCGAGGAGGGATTTTCGGAGGCGTTTTTATTCAAAAAAATCGACTAACTTTGCGACAATTTCAAGAAATTGTCAAGACCATGTTTTTAGTAGAGGGGAAATTCAAAGGTCCGAGCAAATGTCCAGCAGATTCAGAGAAATTTGTGTACGGGCGAAACGCTCGCTCGAGAAGCTCTCGGGCAACTTTCTAGGAAAATTGCGAAGAATAAAAAGCAAGGATTTTTCGGTGCGGTCGAGAACGGAACGGGGGACGCACACACCCGCCGGGGGGAGGGCACACGAATTTCTTTACAAAAAAAGAGGGGAGCGTGCTATACGAAGTACCAGGTATTGAAGAAAACGAGGAGAACGTACCGGGTACGCAGTAATACAGTACCGACAAGTTGTATGGTGCGCGCGGAATCGTGCGAGCGCAGGCCAGCATAGCGGCAACCGAGAGCAATGGCTATATGCATACAGCCGTACATGGTGGATGGGGGTCGCAATTCAAGCTCGTGAAGGCCGGACTGAAGCAAGAGAAGGCGACGTCGGGGGCACGAGATGCTGAAAACAATCGGGCACAGATGCTCCCAGCACCTGGAAAACAAAGAAAAACACTCACACTGCCAAAACTCGCGGCACATCGGCCGCCAGCACTACATACACTACTTTCAGCATTCGCGGCACATCGGCCGCCAGCACTACATACACTACTCTCAGCACTCGGGAGAACGAAACATATTCGATACCTCCGAGTATACTCGCAGTATGACGCCTACGGGGGAGCATCTGTGCGACTAGGTGAGCTATAGGCAAAAACGCTCGGCGCGGAGTCATGCGAGCGGCTGCTAGGTTGGCGTAGCTAGCGGCAAACGGGCCCAATGGCCGCACGTGCTGGCAGACGAGGGCCTCAATTCAAGAATGAACGTGAACGCAAGACCGGACTAAAAAAAAAAGAAAAAAAAGGCGAGGTTTCAACACTCTCCTTCGCGGTTCCCCCATCTCCGCCACGCGCAAAAAAAATAAGTAAAAATACTATGATAACTGTTTGGGTTTCCCCCAATTTTCTTCTTTCGGAGAATGTCTTTTTCATCTTCATGATGATGATCAATCACCGTTGGAGCACATGCTGCTGCACACGATCGGATGGCAAAAGGCGGTAATATCAGTCAGCCCCTCTTGGGTCTCAGAAAAAAAAAAAGTGATGATAGCGGCAACGGCCACCGCTGCGTGATTGGGGGGATGATGCCCGACTGGGGTGCCCGAGACGTTGCTACCCATCTTACCCATACCGCCGGGCGCTCAAAGCTACCAACCATTGGTCTGGTCGATATCTGGGGAGGCCTAGAGGGGTTGGCATGTATGATACACGAAGCATACGTTCACGATGGAATGGACGGGCTTGGTTGGTACTACAGTTATTAATAGTAAGCCACCGCAGCTGAAACGTGAACAGACCGACCAAGGAAAAAAAAAACGATCGTAGCTGGTAATCGCGGTGGTAAAAATCACGAAGGCAAAACGAATCGACCACCAATTATCAGCAAAATAGGACAGCAATCGAGCATGAAAAAAAAAGGCTCCCTAAAAAGAGCACAGCAGTAGGTACCCGAAAATCGGCATGTCCCGCCCACACCGAAAAGCTATACATTCCCCGTTATAGACTACCATCCACGGGGGATCGTAGTAAATAGGACCAAATACTGTTAGTAAAAATAAGCAAATACGTGGTAGGTTTTCGTGTGTACCATAGGCCCTATTTATTATGGTACCCCGTAATAGAGCGGTGTTGTGCTGCAGTTAAGAGCGCTTGTTCCGCCTTGTCGCTGCAATCACAAAAAAAAAACAAGATCAAAACCGAGAATCTCCCCCAAAAACAAAACTGAACTAAGACCTATGCCAATGGTACAGCGAAGTTCAAAAGTTTTTTTTCACATATATGGCTTTAAAAAAACAGCCGAACAATTTCTCGTACCGCCGCTGTGGGAAAAAAAGATAAAAAGGTTTGATTTTGTATTTTTTTTCCCCCCAACCGCTGCAGGCGGCGCAATTTGTTTTTTCTGGTTGCAAATTATCAACACAGTGATAGAAACTAGCTCGTGCGACGATCGACGCTCGATCTCGACAGAGACTCAGCCCACGGCCAACCCGCTCGGGATCTGGCAAGGTCAACGAATATAGATGACGGCCTCGAAAATATCAGATGGACCCATGGTCTAGGGGGCGAGAGCTTGCCGGCGGCGTCCTACGGTATCCTCCCAAACCTTAAAAAAAAGTCTATTTTTTGCCATTCGAGACGGATGGAGAAATTTTGTCTTCTGTTTTGTGCAAACCAGCGGCCGAATGTTTTTTCATCATACGCCTGGTCAGCTCCCGCCACATGACACCGGCCATAGTGTGAAGACGGTGACCCTAGGGTGGGTCGGAGCCCCTAACGAGCGCACTCCGTTCAGAATTCATGACGCAATCGTTGGTTTTGTTGATCGATGTCTGTCGAGGACTCGGAATCTCGCCGCTTCGAACCAAAGATCGGCCTGAGTTTTTCTCAAGACGATGTTGGGCCAACATCGGCCCCAGATTTGCTTTTTCCGGGCTTTTCCAAAAGTTAGGAACTTCTTTTTTTTACGTGGCCCACAGGAAGCATGTTCTGAAAAAAATTGGCGGGTATCTTTGAAATTCAAACTTCTTATAGAAACTTCGCTGTACCATCGGCATAGGTCTAAACTAAAAAGGGTGAAATAATGAAAAATCCGACTTCCGAAAAAGCAACAAAAACGATGTGATACGTAATCAGATGCAGTTTGTTGTTGTAGAGAGAATTAGGCGTTATGGTTCATGTTATTTGGCTGGGTACCACGTATCAGTAGGACGTAATGCACTTCAACAGCAGCAGTGGGCACTGCTTGGTTGATCGTGCTTGTGAGAGTAGTACCGAATGGATACCGCACGGAACGGTGCCGGCAAACTGGTAGAACACGCGAACAGACAGGGCCCGTGGCTTGCACCTGGACAGCGGTCGCTCGCTGGGCCAGGTATTCGTGATCATGTATTTCGTGAATTTTGGTTCAACACCGGAAGTGGAGCGGAGGTGGAGCGCTTCACACGTGGCACAGGTATTGAAAAATCCAAGATCAACTTTGGGTGTAATATCCTTCAGTCACCGAGACTAAAGACCGAGCACGAACCCAAAAAGACTACACGTCGAAACAAATTATTCCGGGACGACAGCGCAGGAAAATATAGATTCCAGGTACCAGGTATAAGTAATTACCCATAAAATAACGGGTCAGCCTGCGTCTCAGCAAAATTTCCTGGCAGCAGTTTGTGCTGCAAACAACTATATGGGAAAGCAAAGGAAAAAGGGAGAAAAAAGCAGGGGGAGCACACCGCTTGTACAACACACACACCAAAAAATGACGATATTACCGACACCCACTCCGGTCATCGTATACCGGAAAAAAAAAAAACATCACACCCAGCTTGCAGTGATTAATTTGGAAGATTTTATTTGCTCGACCTCACAGCAGTAGCTGGGGTGTCTTTTGATGCGTATTTCCTTTTTCGCGAATATCACGCTGGTACAGACTACTATTACGGGGGACCATAGTTAATAGGACCAAATATTGTTGGTAAAAATGGCTAAATGGATAGGTTTTTATGTATACCATAGGTCCTACTAACTATGGCCCCCCGTAATACCATACTAATACCTGGTACTGCATCGGGTGCCTCGAAGGGGCCTACCTACTATATACTTCAGTACACACGGTGTAAAAATACCAACTACATACGCGCCGTCCTTTATTCTGTCTTCGGCCGCGGGGGACGAATTCAAAAACAAATGAACAAAAACAAAAACACACACACACAGCAAAAAAAAAGAAGAAGGTTTCGTCACCTGGTGGGCTGCAAAGTCCCCCGGGCCGGTCGGGTTTTCCCTCGCCACGTCCAGCCCCCACGCAGCGTCCTCGAAGGGCATCTTGTCCTCCGACCCCCCGGGGCAGATAATCGATGTCTTCAGCCCTGTTCCCCATACAGACGTATCGCGACAGCCATTTTCAGGTCAAGTTTTATTTTATTTTTACTAATACATTCGCAATAAAACAATAAAATACCAGACAAAGTTCGTATGATGCACGGGTATGTAGGCCAAAAAGATCAGGACGTTGCGCGGGGCGGGGGGGGTAGGAGTGGGCGTGGGAATTGAGGTGTGGTGGTGGTGGTGGTGGTGGTGGTGGCGGTGGTGGCGATGGTGGTGGTGGTGGCGGTGGCGGCGATGGTGGTTTGATGATACAGGCCGAGGGAAAGTGACACAAACCGCGATGAGGACACCGAGATGCGAAAAACAAGCGTAACATGAAAGCTCCCAGAGGGCAAAGCAAAACACAACGAGATCAGACACATACCATGAAACCCAACTATCAACACATCCCCACTAGTAATACCTAGAAACTAGTCAAAACAGAATTGCATCAGCCACCGATCAATGGTACGCAATTACGATAGGCTGAACCCTGCTTGTCAGCGCGAAAAAAAAACTCGGTCACGAAACTGAAAACGTTAACCCAGAAGCCTCAACTGAAAACGTTAACCCAGAAACCTCAACTGAAAAACCAACAATAACTAAAATTTAAGCCTTGTACACTCATATCCAACAAACAGAAACTAGAAACAGAGCGAAAAAAACAAAAAAAACAAACAAACAAACAACGCCTCCGTATTATATGTACGCCGACCAAGCAAAATCTCACCCCTCAGGTTAGGGCCGAAGAAGCGAGGATTGATGCGGTACAAGACTTCTCGCAGGCCGCCTGGACGCAAGAAGGCAGAGACGGGGGGGCGTGGTTTCGGTGGATATTGGGGAGTGTTTCGTTGGGTCTATTACGGGGGACCATAGAAAATAGAGCCAAATATTGTTATTAATAGTGAAAATGAGGAAATATCTAGGTTTTTGTATGCACTGTAGGCCCTATTTACTATGGGCCCCCGTAATACTATCCTTCTCGAAGGGGAGGGGCGTGATTTTCACGGACGTTCGTGAATTATCGTGCATTTAACGTATGATTTCGTGTATATTCCGTGGTTGTTTTTCGTGGTTGCGCGGTGGTTGGCATCCGGGGCACGTGTATACTTTCCAACAAGCAACAACAATAATACGTACTAACATCAACGAACAACAACAACAACAACAACAACAACAGATCAGGGATGGCGCAGGCCCCCTACGTAGACACTGATCGACATGAAAACCGCCAGCAACACATCGCGCCGCATCAGCTATTACGCGGGTAGTATGCGCACCAAACCACGGTCAACATGCATGCGCCTCAGCCATTGACAAGCAGGTCCCCGACCACCCCAGCACGCCCCCTACCCCCTCCCACACAGTAACCTACAAATTTCGCTATTTCGCTATTTTGACGAGCACTACTTGGTCCCTATGTGCTACGGATATATTATGAATAGCACGTCGATCGATTATTGAAAGGGCTTTTACCCAGGATGTAGTGTTGACGATTAGTGTACGTTTCCTACAACTACTCCTCACGCCTTTCGTACTTCGGTCGAGCGGGATGTGTTTCTATTACCGAGGACCATAGTTAATAGGACCTATGGTATACCTGGTACATAACAACCTATATATTTAACCATTTATACTGACACTATTTGGTCCTATTAACTACAGTATGGTCCCCCGTAATACTGCGTACCTGATTTTGGCCCAGAAGCGGCCAGGTGTACCCGATTCTGGCTAAAACCCTAACGATAAACCCCATACGTACAAGATGTTTGCCTCCTTACAGGTGCTTGCTTGGGATATCACATCGAACGTTTCGACATACAGCAGTATCGGGCATTTATTGTGATCTCCGTCCCCACCTCGCATGCTGCCCGTGTGGTTCTATGCTGACACCGAACGCACGCAAGCTTTGACGCATTATCAAATCTCGAAAATCGTATACCTGGCACGTATCTACGTAATAGATTGTTGTTTTGTTTATCGCATCGCACTCGGTTATCGCTCGTCCGTCTCCTCGCTTCCCCGTGTGTTTCATGCTGACTCGGAACAAAAGCTAACGAATATCGAAACCGCATCGATATTTATATTTTATTTTTCGTTCCTCGGCATCGTATCAACTTCGATATCCGATATCCGATATCCAACACTACTCCCCGCCCTCGACGAAAGCTTTTGACGTACGTATCGAAATACGAAATCGTATGGGAAAGTTCATTTTTTTTAACGTTACGTATAAATAGCGTATTTTTATATCGATTTTCGTTCGATAACATCCAACCCTACTCCTCACCGTCGAAAAGTCCATTTGTATAGAAGAGGTGTGATATATATATCAAATATCGAAAGCGTATCGGTTTTGTGTATTAGTATCGAGTCGATCTCGATTCCGATATCGATATCCAGCACTCCTTCTCACCCTCGAACAAGTTCGCGTAGAAGAGGGGCGACGTATCGAATAACGAAATCGCGTCGAATCGTCTTTTTCGTTTATCGGTATCGCATCGACCTTGATTCTCGTCCGATATCCGATATCCAACATCCGACATCCGATATCCAACACTTACTCCTCACCCTCGAAAAAGTCCATGTAGAACAGGAAGGGACGGGAGGCTGACGATATCCAGATGCCGGACCTACCGGGTTATCGGAGCGAGAACAGGGTGCGGCATGCATGTAATATATCACAGCGTGCAGAGAGGAAGAAGAAGGATCGGGAGAGGTAGATGACGATGGCAGCAGCAGCAACAACAACAACAACAACACCACCGTAACCGACACCACAGTAGCAAGGCAACACCACCGACAACAACAACAACAGCAACAGCAGCAACACCACCGACAACAACAACAGCAACAGCAGCAACACCACCGACAACAACAACAACAACGACAACAACGACAACAACGACAACAACAACACCGTAACAGACACCACAACAACAACAACAACAACAACAACAACAGCAACAACAACAATAACGACACCAGCAAGCGAAACCAGCAGACGGGGTGGCGGTGGTGCCCCCCCCCCACACTACATGGTATATACTGGCACACAATAATCCGACACATATATACAAACGCGCACCCTACCTCCCCCCCACACAATAATCCGACACATGTATACAAACGCGCACCCTACCTCCCCCAAGCGAACACAGTGCCGGGTACCAGGTATCTAATACGGGGGACCATAGTAAATAGGACCAAATACTGTTAGTAAAAATAGGGAAATATACAGTTTTTTGCGTACACCGGAGGTCCTATTTACTATGGTCCCCCGTGACTGTAACAAGAACCAGCTACGTATGGTGTGCAACCATATCAGAGGGGGGTGCATGGTGGGGTTCTGATAACTCTGGACCACCGTCCAATTGTCAGGGGGGAAGGGGGGGGGGGGGCATAGTAATCAGGAACCATCATGCATACACAAAAACTATATATTCCAGTCATTTTACGAAGCATAGAGGCGTTCTACGATAGAGGTTCACCCTGAAAATTCTGAGGCTCCTCACTTCAGGCGCTCCATACCTCACTCGAAAAACTGACCTCAGCAAAAATCGATCTGCTTTCCGTCGAATAATCTCATGGCCCAAGTATACAAAAAAACGTCATTTTACGAAACAAAATTGGAACTCCGACGATTTTTGGTCAAGGAGCCGCCTCATTCAGAAAACGTTATACCTAGGGGAAACGGGCTACCTGATTACTACTACGGGTGACCACAGTAAATAGGACCTACGGTGTACACAAAAACCTATATACTTTACTATTTGTGCTAACGATATGTGGTTCTATTTACTATGGTCCCCCGTAATACTGTATGTTCCAGTATTTTTACCAAGCAAATTCGGTCCTGATTACTGTGTTCCCTCGTGATGTTAACAGATAACACAACAAGATAACACAACGAAACAATGAACCCAGTGAACAAAAACTCCCCGAGCCCACCCCATGTCTCCGGAAGTGGCCACACCAGAAATTAAACAAAATTAATTGCTGCTGTCATCCATATGCAAGAAAATCCGCCTCTAAAGCGGTTCTTAGTAGAGCATACAGCTCACCCTCCATGCGACTCGCCGGACACCTCACGGCGCTTCGCGCTTGGCGGAAGCAATGTCTGCCTGGTCGGCAAAAACCCGACATGCTCCGTCTCGGCATTGTAGGGATGCGAGGGTCTATGGCCATACGACTACAGCCATGCATGACAATGAGTACACCCCCCCCCCCATGCCCACCACTAGACCATACATTTAATAATATCATTAATGTCAATAGTATCGATAAGCAACCCCCCCCATAAATTCCAATTTACGTTCTTGCAAACAGGGCGCGTGGGGGGGGGGGGGGGGGGGGGGGGGGCTGAAAAAGCTTGACCATAGACACAAACATACGATGGGGGGGGGGGGGGGGGGGGGCATCCAAAAATGAAGGGGGGGGGGGGCGGGGTTTCATATATGAGGCGGGGGGGCGGGCGTACTCATTTGTTGTTTGCCTTAATCACCACGCATCCCTTTCGAGACGGAGGGGGAGGGGGGGGGGGGGGGGGGGTTGCTTCCAAAAATGAGGGGGTAGAGGGGGGGGGGGGGGCATCCATAATACCTTCCAGGCCCCCACCGCAGACTGGTGCCGTCACACCGGTTTGCTCTGAGAGGGTAGGCGCAGAGGGGCTCGAACACGTCGGACACGTCCCACACGGACAGGATGTGCCCCGCGCCTGTCGTGGCGAACATTTCCGGCGAATCCGGGCACCTGGGTTGACAATTGTGGTAATTTTCGTTGGTTATCGTTGCCATCGTAACCGAAATCGTCGTGTTTGTAGAAATTGGGGTCGTCGATGTCACACCGTTCTCATCGTTTTTGTGTCACCGTTACCTTTTGATCGTTTTGATCACCAGAGTTGACCGTTTTGACCACCATTAACCCTTTTAGAACCGCAGTCCCGTTTTGGGGGCAATCCACTCAAATTTCAAGTAGTTTGTCCCCAAAACGGGACTGCGGTACTAGAAGGGTTAATACTGTTTTTTATCACCATATTTCTGGTTTCGATCGCCGTCATCCTCGTTTTTCGATCACCACAACAGTTGCCATTTGTGCTTCGTCATTATTTTGGATCATCGCGATCGCCCCCAAGTATAGTTTGTCATGGTTACCACCATCGCCACACCCACCACCACAACCAATGCTACCACCAACATCACCAACATCACCAACATCATCCCTATCGCCACCGCCGCCCCCCACGACCAGCACCATCTCTACCCCCCATCCCAAATACCACACCACCACCACCACCAAAAACAACAACAACAGCAACAGCAACAACAACAACAACAACAACAACACAACAACAACAACAACAACAACAACAACAACAACAAAAACAACAACAGCAGCAACAACAACAACAACAACAACAACAACAACAACAACAACAACAACAACAACAACAGCAACAACACTTAGCACAAGCACCACCGCCGCCACCACCACCCCGTGCCCCACCCCCTTGCTCCGTCCCAGCATTGTAGTGATGCGAGGGTCTGTGGTCATACGGCTACGGCCATGCATGATATCGAGTACACCCCCCCCCCGCGCGCGCGCCTGGCCGACGAAAACCCAACGTGCTTCGTCCCGGCATTGTAGCGATGGGAGGGTCTATAGCCATGCGGCTACGGCCATGCATGACATGAGCACGCCCCCTCCCCCCACCGTCACACCTTGTCCCAATCACCCCCCCCCCCCCCCCCCCCCAACCCCGCCTTTGTACCAATGTCACCAATAAACAAAAAGCGAAGGTTGGGTACGTACGGCAACCCCCTCAGGCTAAGCTCACCATGCCACATCGAAGACCACGGCTTGGATCGGCTCGGAGATTCCGACGGCGGGACAGGCGTACTGTCGGAGGGGGGGACGGTTGACCGGTGTCCCCGCCTTGTCGTCCCCTTCCACCCCTAGAGAAACCTTCCAGGTGCACACGGTTCCTGTTGGCGGAGCAACACCAAGCGCTCGAGATGTTAGAGGGGTTTCCCGATAAGGTAGGGAGGGAGGGGGGAGGGGGGGGGGGTACTGGTTCCGTGTTTGACGTAAGAAGCCACCCCCGAGTGACCATTGCTTCGCGTTTTTTTTTTCTGTCTTTCCATCATCCAGGGTGGTTGTGTGTGATCGAGTGGTATCTAGCCACCACCCGGTGGTAGTTCATGGGTAAGATTTATGCGGAGTTTGCTTTTATTCCGGGGGGTATAAACTTGTGTGTGGGGGGGGGGGGGGTGGGGTAGTGAGATAGAGGGAGAGAGAAACAAGCCTACCCGAAGAAGGGGGAAAACAGGGACTGAGAAAACAACTAGCTTTTAAGTGAGAGAAAGACGCAGACAGACACAGGCAGACGAGAAAGACACAGAGACAGGCAGAACAGACAGACAGACAGTGACAGACCGACAGATACGCGCACTAACAGAGAGGCGAACGTAGACAGACACATGAAACAAAACAGAGACATACAGGCAGGCGTGCTCATCCAGACAGGCCCATCCGAACGCACACGAACAAACAGCCAACCGGACACAAACACCCCTCGCCCCTCATGTCCTACGCAGAGGCCGGGCTGGCGGCGGTTGGCAACGACACTGCAAAACATGCCGCTCACTACGCGAGCTACCCAACTAGTGTACCGTTGTTTTTTCTGGGGGGGGTGGCCGGTTACAGCCGGCGATCGAGTTAGACCATTTGTGCGGGGTGGATGACATTTAGTCTGCACGAGGGGAAGTATCGTACCAACGTAGTGCGTATATGGTACGGCACCTACAAGACAGTTACATAGTGCACCGATTGCTGTCTCTGGAAGTGGCCACGCCGGAAAATAAAACCAACCCATCGACGCTGTCATCCATGCGCAAGTACGCCTCACAACCGGCCCTCAGTAGAGGATTGAGATACAGCTCACCCCTTCATGCGACTCACCGACCACCTCACGGCGCTTCTTCCGCTTGGTGCAAGCAAAGCAAAAACGTCTGCCTGGTCGGCGATTTCACGACGTGTTCCGTCCCGGCATCGTAAGGGTGCGAGGGTCTATGGTCATACGACTACGGCCATTGCATGACATCGACTACACCCCCCCTCTCTCTCCCCCCCCCCCCCCCCCCCCCGCCCTCCTCGGCATTCAAAGCGTGACCGCCACCTCCAGAAGCGCTTACCGTCGGCCGCTCCGGCGAGCAGCAAGTTCGGATCGTGGGGGCTCCAGTCCAAGCACATGATCTCCGTCCGCTTAAGGTCGACGCAGAGCACGGGCTTCATCTGAAGCACCACCCCCCCCCCCCTCCACTCTTCCCACGCCCCCCTCCTTCCTCTTTTGGGCCCCGACGTTTCCAGCCGCCCCCTCCGTCCCTGCCCCCGTCCCTGCCCCCGCCCCCGCCCCCGCCCCCGCTCCCAGCCCAGCCCCTGCCTCCGCTGCTGCTGCTGCTGCTGCTGCTGCAGACACTTCGTCCGGGTTGGGACAGACATAGACTCTGCGGAGCAGGCGTGGACACGGACAGACACCACCAGACATCAGGTATATACAATACTGAATACCGGGTGGGAGGTTTTGAGTTACGAATGCCGAGGCCTTTTAGGCGCAGTTACACTACACAGGTAGAAAATACAAGGGGTTTGAGCTATATGGCAAGGCTTTTTCAGGTGCAGGGATAACTTCCCCCCCCCCCCCCCCCCCCCCCCCCCCCCCCCCCCGACCGCCACTTCGTCAGGGAATTGGGACAGAAAAAATACTCTGCTGAGCAGCACTCGCCATATACCAGGCATCGGGTAAAACACAGCGCGGTGTACCCGTTTTGAGGTATAAGACACAAAGACTTTTGAGCTATACTAAAGGCCTTCCAATAGGCGCAGTGGCAAAGTAGCAAATACTGGGGTTTCGAGGAATACGAAGGTCTCCAAGGCGGCGGGGGTTTGCTGCCCCCCCAGCCCCGCTGCTGCAGACACTCCGTCGAGGGGTCGGGACAGGCGCAACAGACTTACGTGCGCCACGCACAGCGCACCAGGCATCGGATAGCAGACAGCACGGTACAATTGTTAGAACAGGCCAAAATTCCCACAAGAGCCATGAGGCACGTACCATAGAACAAGACTTTTCAGGCGCCGCTGAGTCACGAACATACCAGGGTTTATAAACAATAATGAGGCATTTTTTCAGGCGCAGGGGTTGCCGCCGCCGCCGCCGCCGCCGCCGCTGCCGACAGCTCGTCGGGGTCGACGAGAAAAGGCGAAGGGAGAATCAAGCACCGAAAGCACCAGCCATACCGATGCAAAAATAACAGGAAGCGCGGTACAGCGGTTTAGAGATTTTGTGCGCGCGTAGGCAAGACAACTATTTTATGGACACGAACTTCCCGGAGAATGTCGCAGATGAGACGCTACCAAATCAGGCTTAAGACCTGCCAAAGGCAACGGGAGCGCGAACTTCGAACGTTTTATTTGAAAAATATTGCTTTCAAGAAAGGCCGAGAAAAAAGACACTGGGGGGGGGGGGGGGGGGGGAATGTGTCTTTTTTTATTTTTCTTGTTAAACGGTTGCAGCCGGCGCAATCTGCTTTTTTTTTTTTTTTATATCAGCTCGTGCGACGACAGACCTTCGATCTCGACATATAGACCCAGCCCACGGCCAATTAAATCGTGATGCTGTCGGGCGACGCCAACGCGCGCAGATGACGGCTTCGGAGATATCAGGTAGATCCATCGTCTAGGGGGCGAGAGAGCTAGCCGACGGCGTCCTACGCTCTTCTCCCAAACCTGAAAAAAAAAACAATCTATTTTTTTGCCTTCCGAGACGGCTCGAGAAAATTGGTCACCTGCTTTCTGCACACCAGCGACGAAATGTTGTTTTTTCGTCATACTGCCTGGCACCTATCACCCGCCAATGTGTACGTTGACCCTAGGGTGGGTCCGAGCCCCCAACGAGCGCACCCCGTTCAGAGTTAATGACGCAGTCGTTGGTTCTGTCGATCGATGTCTGTCGAGGACTCCGAATCTCGCCGCTTCGAACCAAACACCTACCTCAGTTTTTTCTGAGGCCGATGTCGGCCGGCCGTCCCGGCAATGTAGGGATACGAGGGTTTTATGGTCTTACGACTACGGCCATGCATGAGATCGAGTACGTCTCTCCTATCGAGTACACCCCAGCATCGGCCCCAGATTGTGTTAGGGGGATTTTCCAAACGTTTTGGAACTTTCTGTTCCAAGAATCGTGCCCATAGCAAGCTTGCTCATAAGTATTAATGGCGGGTATCTTTGAAATCCAAAACCTTTTATGGAAACCTCGCTTTCCCATGCGTAGGTCCTGGTGGGTCTGGGGAACTCAGGGTTAGGGATATAAGCCCGGCTCTCACTAGTCTCGTAGTTATTTCAAACTTTTCACATTCATAAATTGTTCGGTGCACTCGATATTTATAAGCCTAAAACGGCCCCGACGCCCCCCCCTCCCCCCCTCCCGCCCCCTCCCCCCCCCTCCCCCCTCTCCTACCCCCTCCTACCCCCCCCCCCCCCCCCCCCCCCCCATCCACCCACCCACCCCGTCCACCCGCCCCGGGAAAAACCGTCTATTACAGGGGACCATAGTTAATAGGACCAAATATTGTTAGTAAAAATAATCAAGTATGTAGGTTTTTGTGTGTACCGTAGGTCCTATTAACTGACTCACCGAAGGGAGCCGTCGAAGAACACGGCCGCCAAAAGACCGAGCGCCTCCGCCCCCCCCTCCGCTTCGCCGCCCCCACAAACACCATGCCCATCATTGTCAGGAGCCCACTTGCACCTCATGACGCCTCCTCCGTCGTGCGCGATGCCGTAGGCAAACTCAATGCCGGCCGGTACGCCCTCCGCTGCTGCCACCTTCGACTCCGCTGCCGCTTTCGCTTCGGCCGCCTTCGCTCTTGCCACTGCCGCCGCTTCCGTTATCGCCCTCGCCACCTCCTCCGCCGCCGCTTCCGCCGCTGTTGCTGCTACTTCGAACGCCTCTGCGACTGTTGCTGCTTCCACTGCTGCTGCCGCCGCCGCGTCTGCTCTGCACTCCGCCGCTGCTGCCGCCGAGCGCGCCGCCGCCGCAACTTCTGGGGTGCCTGTCCTCCGCGGCTGCTGTTGCTTTGTCTGCTTCTCCTACCGCGATCAGTCTCGCCCTCTTAGCCCCCGCCTTTTTGGCCGCTGCTATTCTCGCCTTCGCTGCCGCCGCCGCTGGGGAGGGTGAAAGGGTCGGTGGTTTTTCTACCGGTTTGGTCATGATGATGGCGGCCGCGTCGGTTGCAGCGGCTCCAGAGAAGGCTCTGTTGGAGCGCCATATCTAGCGGACAGACAGACAGAGAGACGGACAGACAGACAGGCAGACAGACAACAAAAACAGACAGATAGACAAACACACCGACAGACAGATGGGCAGAGAGACAGAGAGAGAGCCAGACAGACAGACAGACAACAAAAACAGACAAGACAGACAGACAGACAGATAGACAGACAGACAGACAGACAGACAGACAGACAACAAAAACAGACAGATAGGCGGGCAAATACACATAGAAGAAACACAATTAGCGACGATTTTGAGTTTGGTATATGCTTGCGGGCATCGCGGACTGTCGATCGGCCCGGTGATTGCTGCAGGAACTGATTGACCCCGAAAAAAAATGCAAACATGCAAACATGCAAACATGCAAACATACAAACATGCACACATGCACACAACGTAGACAAGAAGTCTCGCTTCCCTTTCTGGTAAAGAAGGATCGATTTGGATAATGGGTAGAAGGAACGATTCACTGCGAACGTGAGGACAAACATCACCGAGCCGAAAGCTAAGAA